>LUCH01018031.1:0-19512 GCA_013368495.1 Paragonimus heterotremus
TTTGTTGATCTTTCTTCCCCTTACATTCGAAATCTCCTTGGTAAAGGTTGCGAGCGATCCTTGTAGAAACTGACACAACCATTCAAATCACACGAGCGATTAATCATTTCCCCCACGAACGTCAATCTCGATGTATTTCTGAGTCTTCACATCGTTTATTCGTGGAAACCTGTTCTCGCACAGATTTTCTTCCTTACTTCTCACAATAGGACCACTGTTTATATATATCCTGGTTTCATTTGCACTTGGCCGCTCCACCATTACGTGACTATTGCATTCATTCGTATTCACATGAACGGTTGCTCACGGAACTTGTCTAATTGGTGGATTTCATATCGAGATTTGCCGTTATTTTCTTCTGTTTAGTTTGTACTAATTCTCCAGTACCTTAGCACCTTATTGGTGAGAAACTCGCCTTTACAACCGCCTTCCTTTCTGAATCCGAATGGGTTGCCCAGCCGGCTTGAACTTTATAGATGCTCGCTACATTACAGTCATGACTCTTCTAGACTCAGCCTATTGACGGACGTTGCGAGTAGATTAAAGGGTAGCCTAAGGAACCACTGGACGTCCGTGGCTAACAGCCTTCACTATATACTGCGTCTTGAAAAACTTGCATTTTGTTGAATCTATTCACAGGCGCAGCGTAGATAAGAATCATCAAGGTGATCTCACAGGTGAACCACGGACTACCCAGTGGCAGTACATCTATTTGCGGTTATCTAATTATCCTTTTGTGCAAACTTTGTCTTGAAGGAAACGGCCGAAACACAGGAGCATATGTAAGGGGAGAGTGTACGCCGAGAAGTTCATACGAAATTTCACGTTCATGACTGTCTGTTCCTCTTGCCGGGTGGTTTCCCGGCAAACAGGCCCGCCCGCAGTTCAAAGTCACTGCTGTTTAGAGGAAGATCTCGCTTGGCCAAATAGTTGTCAGATGGCCGGAAAGCCCTTGATATTGTCAACAGTTTTGAGCGTATTGTGAGTGTGACAGAAATAGTTAGCGACAGGCTACCGTCCGAACGCACGCTGGGTCTCAGTTGCGATGCCGAAGCGAGCCAATTTATCGTAACCTTCGAACTGCCCAAGAAAGCAACCACAAACAGAGGCATCCTGTGTGCTATCTCTAGCCTGTATGACCCCTTAGGTTCGCTGTCACGCAGCTACTGCCGGGAAAGGTATTACCACAAGAGCTGTGTCGTAATAATCTGGGATGGGACGATCTACTGAATACACGTGAGTGGCACTGCTGGTCAAAACACGTACAAGAACTTGGCGAAATGCGGATCACTAGGTGCGTAAGACCCAAAGTGTGTGAAAAGTGATTTCGAGGTGCACATATTTTTGATAAATCTGAAATGGGGCATGGCGTAGTTGCCTACGTTTGTCCTTGTGACGATAATAGTGAGCGTCCTTGTGCACTACTGCTTCCGAAGGCTCTGGTGGCGCCTTTGAAATGAGTCTTCACTCGTCGACTTGAGCTGGTCGCACTCATACTTGCCATTCTTACGTTCCAGACGATACGCTCGCATTTGGACGTTCATTTCAAACACGTGAATTTTTCGACAGGTCCCACGATCGTGCTGTATTATGTCAACAATGCCGTTACACGGTTCAGCACGTTCATCGCAAACAAACTGTCATATATCCTTGATGTCTCTGACCCAAGGTAGCGGAGGCACACAGTACCATGTGATAACCCCGCTTATAAGGCATCACGCAGAGTGAGAGATGTGCGGTATGTACAAGTGCGGTCGCGTGGTCCAGAGCCCCTCAGGCAACCGCCGAATTTATAAACTAGCTTATTTGGATCCATCGAAGCCTTTAGCAGATGTTGAGTTAAAAAAGGCCACATTGCAAGTGGATGTGGTGGGCAAACCTAACGAATTGCTGCCAATTTGCTCAGTGTATTGTGATCGGTACAAACTACTGAAAGTCACCACTTGGTTAAGCTGGTATTTTGGTATTGGTGAATATCAATAGAAAGAAGGGCACAATGAGGGTAGACCGTTTGACACCTGCCCAGGTAGCACAACAGCGGGGGGCCCGCGCGGGCCCCAGGCGGGCATCGGCGGGCAGTGGAAAAAATTTGCGAGCGAAGCTTTTTCAGCCTTTCTAATACCGGCGATTTTATTCAAAACAATTTCGGTACGCATTTTCAACGCTTGGGAAGTCTCCCAACCCCCCGCCTAACTAATTTTCAAGAGAAATCCGCGAGGGGAATGAAAATTATATTGTTTTTTTACAACATTTTCGTTTCGACTCGTTCAAATATTCCGGAAACAAATTTGTCCATCGGAACAGTTTAATCCCATTCACCAGCAACCCGATTTTTCCCATAGCACCCACGGATAACCGAAACAGAGAAAGAAAAAGACGAAAAATTAGATGCAAGATGAAGTTGCACGGATGAAGTAGAAATAGCATATCTCCGTACATTATCGAGATAGAGTAGAAGTAGAACACCACAATCTCACAGTATTCATTCTAGGCATTCTAATAATACTACACATGTTTGTCTCTTCACATACAATTACCCGAATATGCCATCATGAACTTGTACAAAATTCAAACATGAACCATAATTACACAAGATTTATGGGTATGTTTGAAATTCCATATCTTCGTAAATAATCGAGATAGTGCAAAAGTGAAACATAGCAATCTTACAGTATTCATTCTAGGAATTCTAATAATACTACACATGTTTGTCTCTTCACATACAATTACCCAAATATGCCATCATGAACTTGTACAAAATTCAAACATGAACCATAATTATACAAGATTTATGGGTATGTTTGAAATTCCATATCTTCGTAAATAATTGAGATAGAGCAAAAGTGAAACATAGCAATCTTACAGTATTATTCCGGGCATCCTAATCATACTACACATGCTTGTCTATTCGTATCACTTCGGCCGAATATGCCATCCTGAACTTGTACAAAATTCAAGTCAACCACAGAAATATAGGTTTCTCGGATTTCTTTGAAGTCCCGTATCTCCGTAAATACTTAAGGTACAGCGCAATTAATAGAATATTCTGAAAGTACTCTCCCTTAATTTTGCTCCAGATTACAGGAGGCAAGTTAATTTCATCCATACCATGAACTACGAAGAAAAACAATCGACCTTCTCTGCACCTACCTCAATTAGCACTACAGGGCAGCCATAAGAAAGTCTGAAATTACGAGTGCGCTTAGACAAACAGCAGCAAATTTGATGAAAATAATGACCCATTTTTCGAACTCGATTTAACTGATTTTTATAGATGGCATGATATCACATAATGAATTGTCTGGATTTTTATTTTCGACATTTTACTCACTGCCCGCCCAAACCCGCGTGATACCGGCATATCGCGGCGGCTGGTGTGCTACATGGGTGTTTGGCTACAATCTGTCAAAGTGTGTGTTGCGCGGCTAGTACAGCTAGAATCTTTTCTTCTTGAAATGCGACCCAGTAAACACGCCGACTCTGGCCCGGCGTCGGTCCCACTCCGGCACGAGTTGGCAAGGAGTCGGATCCGAGAAGGCGTGCAACAAAATCCAGAAGCGGTCCGACTCTGGCCAGAGTCGGATCGGAGTGGGCCAGAGTGGGATCCGAGTAGGCCAATTGCGATAACGGTACCCTCCTTACATTCCTAGTTATTCGCTTCAACAACGGAAGTAGTTCGAAACCTATGTCATCCAACGCGTACGACCTACTGACACTATTCCGTAAGTTTCGCCGAATCCTCTTCTAAGCGGTCGATCTTATCTGGCAACAAGGTGTCAAGCCAATTTGATAGGATCACTTTTGTGATGGAGCATTCACTACGAACGCCTTCAAATGATCTAACGCGGACCGGTATGGAGATGGACAATGGACGCATCCTACAACTCTCCAAATTGCTCCTACGACGGACATACTACGGTAGACATTTACGTGATCGCTGAACACAGAAATTAGCCGCAAAACTAAAGGTACCGTAATAAAAAAGTACATGTATGCTTCATTGAAAGAAATTGACATGAAATTCGAATTTCATCTAACTCGTGTGTTCACATAAATGAGAGAGGTATTTAATGGGAGCTGCCTCCAGGAATTGCGCTCCGTTATAATTAACGGCCCCCTCCAGATGGTTGGGAGATTGTCTACTTTGGCTCTGAAATTCGGCTGGAAATTTCTTGTCACGTTGCCCGGAGTGCACCACGTGACACATACTATTATCTGTCACTTTCATGTGAGAGAAGGGCATGGCGGGAAAGCTCATGCCCTCGTACCAATTCGTTAATGATTTTGGACTCTACGTGCCGCAGCGGCAGCTAGAAGCCTCATACGTCGGTGTTTATTTCACTAACGTTAGAATGTCGGTGGCGGGTGGATTATTGACCCACTTCCTTCTGTGAGAACACAACCTGGTGGGCATCCCTTCTCCTGAGTCGATTTGGACTATTTTGGTCTCATCGAAGTGGAAAGAGGTCGGACAGTTGAAAATAGATATGGTCACATATTTGCGTGCTAGAAATCTTGGGCAGTCCACCTAAAGATCGCACAGATTATGGATACAGACTCTCCTCTTATGCTACTGAATAGAGTAACCGGAAGATGGGGAACATCAGCTGATATTAATACGAATGACGGTTCAAATTTTGCGGATGTTGACACAGAGCTCCAAAGTTGGAGTGGGGCGCTAGATCAGAATTAGATAACCGATGGGCTATTAAGAAGAGGCCTTACGTCGCATTTCAATTTATAACATGCTAGTCAAACAGGCGGGGTCTTGTAGTCGTTGGCAGAGCCCGTCTGACGAACTCTGAACGCAGTCTACGTTCACCAAACTCCTGACGATGGGACTCCGTTGATATTGCTGGTCAGAGTAGAACGAATATTTAGAAGTCGCCCAGTTGTGTGGTTGATATCCGCTGGTATTGATTCTGCCTCTTTGTCGACGGATGATTTGTCACTTCCTAGAGTCAATGTGGGACTGGAGCTTGAAGAAATCTTCATCAAAAAATACACTGCCCGACGAGAAAAGGCAAAATACCTAGCGGTTAAATCAATAAAAAAGCTTTAAAATAAACAATGTCGCGTTGGTGACAGTCGATGCAACTCCGAGAAACCATTGGCCCTTCGGCTTGATTGTGGAGTGTTTTTCCGGCTTGGCGGATTCACCTGTACTGCCTACGTGAAGATCAGAGGGAGGGTTTTAGGGCATCATGTGCGCCGCTCGTCTTCTGAAGGGTATTCTGAATGAAGGGCTCAGCATAGACATCGATGTCAGTCGATGCGTGGTTCATCCATCGCTGCGTTGACTGTCGAAGCGGCTGCCGGGCGTTTCTGTCCACGTCGGAGGTGCAGGGTATGAATTATGGGAATGGCTTTCATCCGCAACATTTTGACATCGGTCCACCTAGAGACTAAAATTGGAGGCATGGAGAACGTTTTCATCTTTAAGAAAGTATCTGGTGCATAGTAGGTAGTTGCACTGAATTTGAGCAGAGTAATGTAATGTAACTGCTTACAAACAGCATGACAGTAGTCGAGCTAGACGGCACCGATGCCATTCATAGGGTGCGAATATTCGTGGAGGATTTTGTCATACATAGTATCGCGCGTTTGCCAGGTCCACTAGAAAATTCCTCCTAGACGTTTCTGGTGAGCAATTTATATACAACTCCGTCTCAGTTCAACAAACTACCCGTACATACTCATACGAACATATTGCTTCACCCGCCTGGAGGTCACTGTGTAATTGGCTGGCTTAAATCAAGAGTGCTTCAATGGAGGTGAATGTGATACTCGGAATTAGGGACTTCAAATAGCCCTAGAAATCGTAGTGGAATTTGAAATTCCCACACAAGTGATGAACAGAAAACCTCGTACTAGTTGCAGTAAGCAGTCCGTATACAGGATAAAAGAAACCAAATTTGTGGATGTACAACAGTATTGAAAGAAATCATAGTCACTCATTGGCTGGTCGTAATAACACACAAATCCACAAGCTGAACGTTAATTGGTGCGACGGGGGACAAAGAAATAGGCGAATCACAGAAGGCCTAACATAGAGACTGTTCGTCCAATCCTGATTTAGAATCTTCAACGCGAAGTTTGGATCGGTCCCCTGTTCGAACTCCTATCGTGTCGGGGTTTGAATAAGCGGTGAATCGAGTAGGTTTCCACCACAGTGAACCTCATCTGCCCAGTTTGCAATGTTAAGAGGACTTGTGAGATAACTTAACATATTTATTTTGTAATGTTTATTCAACTTCCAGCAGTCGATTTGTGATTTGCGACACATTTGTACTGCTTATATTGACCGTCACTGTTAAGGCATGCAGCCGATTGTCTTACGCATTTTGCCTCCTACAAAACAGTTCCGTAGAACCTCCGATCAAAACTTGCTTTGAATTCGGCAGTCGTTATTTAATTATATTTTGCTCGAAGATGGCTCGGTCGTAACAACAAAAGCCAAAGTGATCATAGACCAAGTGTTTGGGCGGAGAAGGTATTTCAGCACCTAATACAATAAATCTATTTACGGGAGCCCACCTAATCACAAGCACAGACTGCCGGCAAACCCTTACCTGAACTCTTGCAAAAAAGAGGAAAAATTACAAGTGTCATATAGACAGGGAACCCGGAGACGTCGTTTGGCTGTAAATATGTTAATTTTTTTTCGGGAACAGTGCCAACAAGGTATGGCCATTTTTGATGTATTCTAATTTTCTCATTAATACTGTTTGCTTACAATTGATTAACTGTAGTTGCTTTGATCGGAATTTTACTCTTGATAATTTCCAGCATAGTTAGAAAATGAGGCTTTCCCCGGAACCGTTTTCCCCTTGGAGTTGACTTCAACCCAAATACTTGCGGATACCTTGATTACCAGCTATGCCTAGACGCATGACTGATCAAGCATATAGCAAAATTTTGTTTGATAGTTAGACCCGCTTTTGGTTTACTTGACCGTGAGACTTTCATCCTGGATGTAACGTCGGCTGCTCGTGTGCTTGGCAGTGATCGTTCTTTTGATCTTGACGATTGAGTTTCTGACACCTGTGTTCATGAAGCAGACAGACGCACCTAGCGCTAACCCTCACATTGCCAACAGAACGTCGACAGCCTGGAAGATTGCTCCTGGTCAGTTCGTCACGACCTTCCCTTGTTAGGATGACCATAGAGTGCCGACTGAACACTCAAAGGTGTTAGGGAATTTGACGGCCGCCGGACTATCATGGCATCATGCCTGGGGTCGACTAACTTCAAGCATTCGGCGACGGTCTTCTGGAATGTTATCTCAGAAACCTGTCCTGCCTTGTTTAAAATGCAGTTAAAAGTCAGCATCCGTCGGTGACTGAAAGAAGCGGATAAAAGTCAGAGTCTTCAACTGGTTATCGGTCACGGAACAGAGCTTAGTGCACCCACTCTCTTAACTAACGTTTTCGGTTTAAGGGGCAAAATGTTTAGATCGGCTCTTTGTCAACTGTATGCATCGGTAGCGAATGTTGGACAGCGGTGGTTGCTCGCGAAGTTTTGGCTGAGACATCAAACCATGCCATCGCAAGAGACACCGCGAGTATTCTTTGGCGAAGTGAAGTCCGTGTGGCGTTTGATAACTAAAGTATCTACTTCACACGATAGCAGTCGGACACATTGGGCATCGCCGGCGGCGTCCAGCTCTACCTCAAATATGTCCTTATATTTTCCGCAAAACATGTCAAAATACACCCCCAGAGGACTGATCAAATGGAACATCGTGTGTGAGTTTCCAAGGGACTCGATCAACTTGCGCGATTGCAAAGTGGTAGCGGAAGCGAAACCCGTGTAATTGGCTTTCTCGCAAACGCCTAGTTCAACTTCAATTGCGCTCATTCGAACTGAGCCTTCCGTTGCTGCAAAATGATCGTCAGGTGCTCTGCGGTAAATTCTTAGTGTGAATTCTCAATGCAGAGTAGTCGCCATAGACGTATCCTACTGAACATTAATGAGAAAACCCGATGCAAACAAGTGTAAGGGAATGACGCAGATAGAAGCCCCCTCCAGATGGCCCCAAAACTCGCCTAATGGTTCTCTTAATAGCCATGCCGACTCAACAAATGTAACATAAATGTCTCAGCTAGGGTTCTTGAAAACCCCGTTGACATGCCCGGCGTCCCCCAAAAATTCCAGTCCATTCCCGATTCCTGTAAACCGCACCTATTCAAAATAATTTTTTCAGCGGTGCTTATAACAACGCACAAAGTCCGAGCAATAAACTAAATGGGCTTCGTGCGCTCTGCCTCGCCAATGTATCCTTTATCGTCGGAATTACCGAATCATGGCTCTCACCAAATCACTTTGATCGTAAGCTTGATATAGTAGACATGCTCCTCTTTCGAAATGATAAAACAATGGGCAGTGGCGATGGTGTTGCCCTTTGTGCCCACAACACCCTCCCGGCTACTCCCTGTCCCCCCCGACACCCGCCACTATTCCTTAATCCGTCTAGTGCACCATTGTACTATCCAACTCTGACAGGTTGTTGCCTGGTGTGATCTATCGGCCTCCCTGCCTTCGCTTCGACCGCGATGAACCAAACCTGTCCGGACCCAACTGTATCCCTCCCATGGGATACCCACATATCCTAATAATGGGAGACTAACTTGTCACGAATTGACTTTCATCCTTATCCGTACAAAGACACCGTTGATTCAATACCTGCAACATTTATAGCCGCAGTTGCAGTTGCTGGTCTTACGGGAAATGTAATTGACTATGCAAGGTGGCGCGAGGGCAATGTTCCTTACCTTCATCAATGATGGACTAATGGCAGACAACTTAACAGTGCACGCCCAGGTCAGCTTAAGCGATCACGCTGTAATAACCTTCGACTTCATTTGTAGTGCTGAACCTACTTCCAAAGCAATCACCCCAAAAAAGAACTTCTGCAGAATGAGGATGGACGCATTTAACGTATACCCAGCTAATGCCTCATGGGATCAGTTTAACTCATCACTGCCTGTTGATAAAATGTGACCAGTTTATCAATACCATCCACAAAGGCATGTTGTTCAGCATCGTTCTATTTCGCAACTCGCCGGAAACCGCAACAGCAATTGTGGTTTCAAACGTCAGAGGTGATCCACACTAAGCGTTTTGCATGGATTCGGTTTAGAATGTCAAGGGATCTAGATGGTCGTCACCTGTATGAGCAAATTCGAAGTCGATGCGCCAAACTAGTCAGAGAAGATCGATTACATTTGCAGCGACGCTTAACCCAGCGCTTCGTTAGTGTTCCCAAAAGCTTGTATAAATTTGTCTCAAAAACCCGTAAAGCCAAAGCTGATGTGCTCCGGTTAGCCGGCCCGCAAGGACTTACCAGCTCAGATGGTAAAGCTTCTGAAGTCCTGGCTGACTTCTACAGCACTGTGTTTACTAACGGCGTGCCGAACTGCTCGGCGACAGAAAGTGTCAATACTTCTGGAGGAATCTACACGGTAGATACCATAGCTGTGCCACTGAAACTGCAGTGGATCAAACTCACACCTCCCGGGTCAGACTGTATGTCTCCTCTAGTCTTCGCCCATCTGGCTGCAAAGTTAGCTCTCCCGCTAAGCATCTTGTTTCCATGGTCTACTGCTGCTACGGTGCTCGAGGGCTGGAAATCGGCGAATATCACCCCAATCTTTAAAGGTGGACATCGCAATCAACCCTGCATCTATCGCCAGACTGCTCTTTTATCTCGTGTATCCAAGGCCTTGAGGCGTTGGACCACGATTCACTATCTAGGGCTGTGTCAACACAAGCTTTCTCCAGCAGCGAGCAGCACGGCTTCCTAAGCGGCCGCTCCTGAACTACAAACCTGCTGTTAACTTTAGACCGGTGGACCACCTCTGCCGAAAGAGGAGAGGGGTTGATGTCATTTACCTTGACTTCGTCAAGGCTTTCGACCAGGTGAACCGTTCTGTCCCACTCGACAAGCTTCACCATTGTGGCATTAAGGGTAACCTTCGCCGCTTTTTCGAATCGCCTTTATCAAACCTTTCCTATCATGTGCGGCCGGTTTCTTCCGTATCCTCTGCCAGACTCAGACCAGTGGAGTCCCACAGGGTTCCATCCTGGGGCCACTATTCTCTATCTTTAACAACGATCTACCATCTGAAGTATCGTCTCTACTACTGTTGTTTGCCGATGACACCAAAATCTGGCGTATTGTACGTAATAACTCTAACGCAAGCGCCCTGCAGGCTGATTTTAGTGCCCTTTACAAATGGTCTATATCAAACTCCACCGAGTTCAGTACTAACAAGTGCAAAGTTATACATCTCATATGAGCACAATTTCCCTTACGCTCTCGGTGGAGTATAGTTCCAAGTCACGGCAGAAAGAAAGACCTTGGCATTGCTGTGACACAAAGCGTCTCGAGTTTTCCCAATGCTGAGACGAACGTCTAGGAATCCAGTAGCGCACTAGCGTTTCTGATGCGTAGGTTGGGAAAATTCGAGCGATCGCGTCTCAATAACCTGTACCACAGCCTTACTGGTTCTCTTCATCAGCAACAGGCCCTTGTTTGACCGCCTCACCTACAGAAGAACAAGCTAATTTTGGAAACTGCTCAGAGGCGCGCGACAGAAGCAGTTCGTTGGTTGGGTGCAAAATCTTACATTGAGCGACTTCATGAGCTAAGTCTCGTGTCTCTGGAATACCGCAGGCAGAGAGGCGACCTAATAATAGCGTTCATAATTCTAAGGACCCCCCAACCATCCTTGCAGATCCCTGCGTACTCCTGCGGATACTGGCTCAATTGGAGGCCACTCCATGAAACTAAACAGTCAGTAAAGTAGACTTGTGCTAAGGCATAGTTCCCTCTTGTTTTGGTTTTGCGACTACTGAAACTCCCCGACAACACATTTCGTGAGTGCTACGAAAGTGGCTGCGCTCACGATTCGTCTGAGTCGCTACTACAGCAATTATTCGGTGCCCCGGCATACTTTGCTGCTCGTAGCCACGTATGCATGCTTGTCTATCAAGTAGCTCACACCTATTCATACATACTGACCCGCATATAGGCCTACGTGTATAACAGTGGTGGGTACGCATTCGTTTCCCACTTCAGCCCTCGATCACAAGTGAGAAAATTTGCGGCGTGTGACTATTAATTCGAAGCTGGGATCATTTGTCTTGATAAATGGTCATACAGGGTCCTAAATGTTTATTCTCGAGGAGACAAGTAATTCTGGGTGTTTTGCGAAACGCTAAGCTAACCGTAGCGACCAGATAGCGCCGGGCGCATTGACTCGCTGAGTGGACTGTGACTAACGCAAAATCAAATCGTCCCAGATAGCTGCTAGTCGAAGTTCGGGACCGTGACATCCGAGATCTTGCATCAACTAAGGCTGACAATATAGTTCAGAGGAGTCTAGGTATAAATGTTGCGGGAGGCAGCCACAACACGAATCTGACCCACATGTGGCGATGTTAGCTGCAGTAGAAATCAAAAGCAAGTGCATCGGCGCAAACCTATGTCAAGAATCAAATCACAGCTCCAAGGGAAGAAGACAACGATGAAACAGTCTAGCAGAACCAACCACCTAGAGAGAAAAGGTTTGCATTGGTTTGGTTCACGCCCTTCCAAACGTATGCGCTTATCCCTCGTGGGGATCCTCCGGTGCTACCAAACTGCGCAGTAGTCAAAAAACCAGTTCGCCAGAGCAGGTCATGCTGGTGAACGTATGCAACCTGCTTACCAAACAGAGACGAGCTGCAAACAGTGATCCACTCTGCAGATATTTGTTTATTCACAGAAACGGCTCAAAAAAGAAGTAGAATTTGGAGATTGGGCGCATGGGTTCCAATGGTATGGTAATGGCCGTGGCGAGGCCGCTGGAGGTAATTGCCTTTGAATGATCAGAAGTTCTACAGGACGGTCACTTGTGAATCGTTACTGCAGTTGCGTCGGCAATCAGACTGCAGTCAGTCTTTTTCATGTTAGCCCCACTGATGGCGTACTGAGGTCCGGGTGCGACATCAGAGGAGGACGAAGCATTGGTGAAACCATTCCAGATGGCTCGCCAGTCATGCAGTCACCTGCTTGTTCTGGGAGAATCCAGTGCTCCTATAGTCAACAGGCTATTGGAATCTGTTAATGGTGAAGGCTTCTATTGAAAATGTTTAAATTCGTCAATGATTTTCTCACTAACAAATGTTAGTGTGGCCACAAGATACTAATATGGTCAGACAGCCTCAACGCTAAACCACAATAACTAGTCAAAGCAAAGACGTCACAAACTCGTTGCCTGTGGCAATACTCGGAAATAGTGTTCACATGACAATTTATTGCTAGCTCAAATGTTCCCTCTTAGTGAAACAAGTACACAAAGTGCAACACTCATCGAATTGACCACAAAAACTGATAACGAAAGCTAACAGAGTGACGTGGAATACATCACTTTCCATGGAGGACGTCGATAGTTTGTGGGCAAATTACGTTGATAATCTCCGGACTCTTATGGGTAGGAAAGTTCCCCACAAACGAGTCGGAGGAAAGGGTCGGACGCCATGGGTTCACCACAGGGTTGAGAGAGCGTTCCAAAGTGGGTATATGGCTAAGAAGAGGTACAGTGGACAAGAAGGGTGTAAAGGTTTCATGATATACAAAAGAGCTCGAAACGAAGCAATCGAAATGACAAGAAATGCCAGTCTGGTCTTTGAGCTTAACTTGACGTGATATTAATTAGAACCCCAAGAGGTTTTGCGGTAATGCTCAGTTCAGGTTCACTTCAAGAAAAAGAATTGGGACCACAATTTTCCATGACGGAGTGCTTATATCACCAGATAACGGCAAAGCGGACGTGCCTATGGCGTATTTTCAAAGCGTAGTACTTGAGTCTTGCTCTGACAACATGGGCGAGGCCGTGGATGATCAGGCATCATGACCCACGAAGTTGAGCCAGCGATATCCCTGTTAAACAGTACAAAATCCGTAGAACCGGACCACATCCGCCTGGCCATCATGAATCCTCTGGCCAAATTGCTGAAGTCGCCTTTTGCCCAAATGTTCAGTCTGACGTTGGAAATTAGGGTAGCTGTGACAGACGGGAAAGTCACCATAATTTCCATCTCCTAGGACGGTAACAGATCAGCTGTCGGAAATTACCGACCAGTAAGCCTGACATTCGTCCTGAAATATACATTTCACTATTTCGCAAAACGTTTTAGTAATCTCTTGTCTCACCCACGTGGCCGTTTCCAACTTGTTTTGACCTTGATCGAGGCTCTCCGATGCGATGTTTTACGACACACCATATGGGAGAACCGTATCACGCGACCGAAAATAGTAAGCCCGCACCGACTTACAGGACTGCGCAACTGCCGAGGCTTCGCGTGAAGATTTATTCAAAAGAGAGCCAAATAAACTATGCAATGATCTTTTGGGGTGCGCGATTTGTAGTTAGGGATTGTAGTGTGACATCGGAAGCTGAAAAGTATCCGCAGGAAGTAAATGCGCACATCAGTAGACCGTTAATATGTGCGTTTTAATATATTCTGAATGGTTATTGACGGAGTATTTTAGGAAACATGGTATGTGCCCATTTTGCTGTAGGAAATAAGTTTGTTTTGGTGTGTTAAACATTTATATCAGGGAGTTCAAGGAAGTGCGATATTTCGATGAAGAAATGCGTTGGCGAGGTAGTTGAAGTTTGGACTTTGGTTGATTTAAGGATTTTTACCAACAAAGGAATGAAGAACGTGCATGATATAAGTTTTAAAATACTTTTCTGTGGATTGCGCATTTGACAATCCATTAAACTGTTGATGACGGCCGACTTACATATGAGGCCATGTAATCAACACTATGTAAAACTAGGAACACCAGGTATTTAGCGACACCGTCTGCAAGTAGATACGCCTTCAGTTGGTGGATTTCGGGCAAACCGTGAGCTTTGATCTGAGCGGTCTGATTACCGAAATTACAGCTCACTGTAATCCGTCATAAGCTGGTTTGGCAATATAGAAGCCAGGAATTAGGTGAAATTATGAAGTTACATTCACCACAGGGTATGCTGAACCTCACATGTCTATAATTGAACGCACTGACGTTTATGCTCGACACTCAGCCCATATACACCCTATAATCATAACGCCACTATCTACGGTTGGACGCACTGATGTCTATGCTCGACAGTTAGCCTACGTGCGCCCTATAATCACGACACAAATGAAGGTGAAAATAAATTGGAGGTTTTGGAGTTCATTTATTACAATTACATCACTATGTGCGTCATTCCAAGCGGTTTACTGCAGCCTTGTTGCTTTCCGTTCTGCCTCAGTGGAAGTCCTCTTCGTGCTGTGTGTCCATGTCTAAAAGTGAGCGTTAAGTAACTTCAGAGGTGTGGCATAACTGACCACAACCAATGGTGTCCGTGACATCTCCTGGACTGGTATGCGCGGATGCACAGCACGGAACTCGTCGTCCGACGTAACTGGGTCGTCAGTATTTATGGGTGCTGGACGAACTCTCTTTTTCAATTCAAATATCGGAGGCGATGAGTTGTTTGAAGTGGATGTAACTAAAACCGAATAATTCATGAAATAACAACGTGCCTGGTGAGGGGGTTGCAGTTGTCCAGTACAGAAAGGGCAGTGCGATAGATCAGCCTTGTGCAAACATTCTGAGTGAAAAATTATTCGGTCGATATCGCATCGGTAACCATTCACGTTGGCAGGATCATCGCAATATCCACAGGGCACCCCATGTTGACATCCTTCCTCCAAGGGGGAAGTCCGTCTGTGGCAAGGCCGCATTAGCTTTCGCGATGGACTGGTGTATGAAAGCTATAATAACCATGAAAATGCGGCTGCCATTCCCGGGACTAACATCCTGCAGCCTCGCCAACCTCTGATGCAGTATTTTGTAGTCCGGTTGAGACATGCTGCTTTTAGGCAAATCGTATGGATTGGGAAACGGCCTAGAACAAATGCGGTTTTGTTGACAACAATCCACCGTATGGATGGAAACCCTTTTTGAAGACGGACAGCATGTGAATGCATGGTAACCACATGAACCGGTAAAAGTTGCACTCACAAGTGCCACCACTGATGTCCACAGTTTGCTGTGCACCGCCATGGCTCACCCGAAACTAAAAATCGACATAACATAAGGTGCGGTCACCTTGAACCCGTCTTGTCGTTTACAATGCAGTAGGGGAGCATGATTACCTGAATGACTCAACACTAACTGACTTGCGAACGTCGTCAGCCGAAACAGTGTATTCCTGACGTACACGTCGACGTTAACTGCCTCACGGCGGTCACAACCATAGGCGTACTGCATCTCAGACTCCCGCAATAGCCACTCGCTGTGGGACGAAGTTCCACTGATGACCGTGGCTGAATGATCCCGTGGGTGAGTGCGCTTCTTGAGTCGCCCACTGGCACTCTCTGGACGGTTGTTTGTCCGGTTTCCGAAGTGAACAACGTCTGATTGTACATGGATGGCCCACCTGAGCTTTATACAAAGCCAGTTGCACATTAAGTAATTCATAAACTTTGGGTCTGTATGTTTGATTAACTGAGCACCTTGGTTGAACCCTGACCATAAATAGGCAAAAGTTTTCACTCACTCTTCTAAGTTAACTAAAATTGCCATATGATTGAACAAATAGCAACTTGTAACTGAGTTCGTCCGAATGGAGATTATGGGAATAACGACACCAACTCATGTGTTTCCTCACGGCATCTCGAACATGGAAATAACATAACATTGCGTCGCACCCAAAAACAACTCGCGCTGCTCTCATTTGGGCCGCCATCTTGCCCACCACAAACGTCCTCACAGGTATGTGATCCCCCAACACATCACGAAATATTTTAAACAAACGACGGAGGGGAGCGTACTTTTCAGTCCAAACATAACTAAACATCATGGGTCTTACGTGACCCATCACGTCCGTGGCAAGAAAACTGACATAGCTTCAAACTACAACCGCCAATGCGAACTGGTAGAGGATCTACTAGTGGCTGTTGGTTCCATACGTGGCATCGATGTTGACCACACCGGGAAAACGTCTGAACAACTGTACTTGCTCCCTCCGTGCGAAACATATGTGCGTGTGTCCATTATTGTCGCCTTTGACGACACGCAGCACGCCGTTTTTTCCTATATGATCAACAATTTGAGGCAGATTTTCTGCATCATCGATGTACACAAACCCACTTACTTATTGTCAGGGGTGTTAAACAATGACGGATGTGGCGAATATCCATTGTCGTTATCTACTTCCTATAAAAATCCCCAGCACACTGCTTCAACACGGCAGTTAGAGTGTTGTACTGGAACAGGTGGTTGGAGTGGCCCACTTTACTTGCAGTGGGCCGATGATTTTTTTGGTGTGCATCGCACAGCAAGGTAGTCAGGTTATGGTTGTGTTCTGATGCGAAAGAGCTAACAACCAACATAATTTTCCTCCTAGCGACGTTAAAGCGTGATTGGCAGCATGTATCACGAGAGCCGAGCAGTTGAAAGCAGGTGAACTCAACTCACCGAACACCTCGTAATCCGCGGCTTCCGCTCCTACGTCGCCTGTACTTGGTGCACCTGTACGCCATCTACCACGTAACCTCAGTAGCACTCACACTCAGATTATCATTCTTCAAGCATCCATTGTTGGATTTTTTGTTTGAACCATACATACAGGACACTGTATTCCCTCATAGATTTCTCTAAACAACTTCGAAACTCCTGGAAGCCAGAAAATTTACTATCTTTGAATAGATCTTTGAATCCCTGTAGATAATCCATCACTTAAAATCAAACTTAGAAACAATGAATCTTTTATCAACATTGGACGGTTAACTATTAATCGAACATAAATAGCTACTTCACATGTAGACGCATAAGTACAACCACAATACCCACCATCAATATTTTCACTCTTCTCGCCAAATGAAGGACAAACCAATTAACGGTCGGTTAAAACAAACATTTCAAAGCTTGCAATCATTTTTGTCTTAAAAACTGATGATTTTCAACTTCTTGAGCGATACCACCGAGATAGGTAGATGGTCATGAGCTGTAGAAACTATTCTGATTAATGATTAGTTCTGATTAGTTCTGATTAGTTCTGATTAGTTCTGATTAGTTGAAAAATTTAATGGCGTCTATTTGAAAACCCAACGAAGACGACGCTTTGTGTCGGACAGAAGCATGCTTAACCCTCCCTGAACATACAAGTTGTGTGTATTGAACATGGGTGAACCACCTGTAAAGTCGCTCTTTTTTAAAGCTACCACTTTTCACACGGCACACGCTGAGCCAAAACGCACTTATTACAGGGCACTGCCTCTGTAATTCCTTAACACATGCAGTGCCATTGCGTTCACGTCACTTGTTCGTTCAAAATTACTTGTGTACCTAAATAATTCTGGCTTTCGATTCAAAAAGCTTCAGCCTTTTCCTGTCGACATCTGAAGTGTCCCTGAAAATCCAATCTAGGAAATGTGTATGAAATGTCCCAGTAAAGTTGATGAGGTCCGATATGTGCTGCCGCCTTCATGACTGTGACGTTTCGGCGAATGGTTCCGCATATGTACCGTAAAGTATCATCCGTTCCGGGTTCACTGTTCCCTGTTCATTGATAAAAGACAGGAGTCGCCGACCGTGTTAGCCTCCTCACTGAGCGTCTCGACACCGGACTAAGCACGGTTAACTATCCTCTTTCTTCCAAACCGCCATCACGCGTTCATCTAGAAGCCGCTTGAAGACCACGTCATTGGGTGCTAGCACCACCTGCGCTGGTAGCGCATTCCAACTATTAACGGCCCTCCGTGACATTCGAAATGTGGCATGAACTGGTCCCGATCGTCGTTTGAGTATCGTAAGTGGATGATCCTGGAATCTGTGCTCATTTCGGAGGGCGAAGTCCGCTCTGAGTTCCTCACCCATGTCACCTCAAAATGCGGCGTATCACAATAAGGTCACCGCGGAGCCATCGGTAACTCTGAGGGTACATGTTCAGGTGATCCAGCCGCCGGTTATAGGTGGGGCCCCCATCCCAACAACCATGCGTGTTGCTGTCCTCTGTACTCTTTCAAGTTGAGATACCTCACTTTGTGTACAGGGAAACACTGCGGCGTGGCCGTACTCTAGTCTTGGGCGAACATGAGATGAGAAGAGTAAACAAAAGGCCTCTTTGGACATATTAGCGAAGGATCGACGGATAGCCCCGAACACTCTCCTAGCTTTAACACAAGCTTGTGTTGTGTGGGCCTGCGTTTTGAGGGTGTCAGACACTAACACCCAGAGACCACGATCTGAGTTACACTGTGTCAGTAAGTGACCTCTGGCATGGTAGGCCTTAACATCCGTGATATCCCCCAGGTGCATGAAGGAGCATTTTTTTCTGATTTAGGTACAAGCCCCGTTGCACTGTCTATGTTGAAATCCCATATAGGTCCTGTTGCAGTAGATCGCTATCCTTGTCTGAAGAGACTGTCCTCCACAACCTCATGTCATCCGCGAAGACGAGGGCAGGCAGCTGCAACTGGTCGAATATATCATTGATAAAGACCACGAACAGCGAGGGTCAGAGCACTGACCATTGTGGCACACCACTTGGGGCAGACAGCCATTCCGATAATTGTTGATTGACCCTTACTGCAAATGACCTACCAAGCAAGACGTCTGCTATCCAGCTTGTTATAGACAAGCTGACAGAGTACGCCAACAACTTGGTAAGCAAATGATTGTGCGGCACTCTGTCGAACGCTTTGCTGAAGTCGAGAAACACTACGTCCAGAGTCTTGTCGTCTGCTCTCGCTTCCATCCATCGCTCTCTGGCAATTAGGAGGTTCGACAAGCAAGATCGTCCCCTCCGGAATCCCTGCTGCTTCTCGCTGGTAGTCCATAGTTGCTCCAGATGCCTCTGGAGACAACGAGCAATCGGCCGCTCCATTACTTTGTCAAGTAGGCATGTCAAGAATACTGGTCGGTAGTTGACAGCTTCTGATCGTCCTCCTACCTTGTACATAGGTGCGATCACTGCTTGTTTCCACTCCGTTGGCAGTTTACCGTCGTTTAAGGATTGTTGGTACAGGTCTGTCAGTGGTACAGCCAATTCCAACGCCAATTCACGTATTAATAAAGGGTGGATGTTACCCGGTCCGGGGAATTATTGACATCGATTGACCTATGCTCGCGTTCTACCACTTCAACGCTAAATAGCGTGTCGATCAAGAATGGTCTACTGTCATCAGGCAAGGCAGATTTACCACTATCTTGGGAGTAAACAGAAGCATAATGCTCAGCCAGTAGCTGAGCTTTATCCCAATCTTCAGCTGCCTCGTTTCTTCTCTGATCCATCAGTACTGGGATTGCCGCCTTAGTACTGGTCCGCCGGCGGATGTACGCCCAGAGCCTCTTGGGTGCTTTTGTCAGTTTCGCGGCCAGCCTTTCCTCGTATTCCTGACGCTTTATTATCTTCGCGGTGTTACATTCGTTTCTTGTCTGCTGGTAAGCATCGTAGGTACCATGACCATCCCGGTAGT
>LUCH01018032.1:0-19969 GCA_013368495.1 Paragonimus heterotremus
GCGTCTTTGGTAGGCCGTAAAGTTGGGGTGTCTGGCTGCTCCACTTTGGCCAATCTGACAGGGTTGAACCTGCAACGACCGAGGTCGCAGTCAGCACAGCCCTCCGGATCACAACAGCACACAAGCCTGACCACCACGCCAAGGTAGCAGAAAAGGTCAGGAGGTTACAAATGACGCACACCATGTCCATCGTGCTACGAAACGCTTAGTCAACACTGTTGTTGATGCTTATTGACCTCCGAGGCCGTTGTGTGAAAGCAATGCAGCTGACTTCTTAGATGGTCAATCCCAACAGAGCTGAGCAGACTGACTTGGGACATATTTTCGTCACATTGATAGTTCTGTCAACCATCAAACACAATTTGACGAAGGCTTTTTGTATACTATAATTGACTGTGCTTGCTTCCAGATGGAGTAGGCTAGCTGGGGACTAACGCTTACCGTGCCTGAACTGCATTGCTTCAGACGTTCTTTCGACAACCTCTTCCACACCCGAGGCCATTACGTATCACAAGTGTACAACGGACGGCTGTGCCCCTACCAGGAAGGGGGTGATAACCACTAGCTAGTTGATAGGTTCATGGGACAGATTATTCCCTCTCACTTAGCTGATAGGGGTAGCAGTCTGATTCACCAGGCTGTCTATGTCCATGCCTTCACCCGGTTGTACGAACGATACGCTTGTGTCCATGTCCACCAACAATTTAGTAGATTGGGCTAAGGAACCAAATGTCTCCTAAAGCGAATCATCAAACACCTTATGTAGTCGGTGGATCAACATGTGTCACTCTCGCCTCGCTGACTTCACAATTTGATTTTTAGACGAACGAGTAGTGGAATATGTAGAAATTTTATTAACTTTGTGTCCTTCATTCGCTGCTTTCAGTCTTCCAGTCACTGCTGTTGTGCTGATGCTCAACAATTGATGTCACTGCAAACATGAATAAACAATGTGGTCCTGATTACTCTGATGCGGGCGCCCCTGTCACCCTACTTCTCTCTAACCTAAAATTTGGTATTATCGTACGTGCAAACATTCGAGCAAACGCCTCTGATAATTTTGCACTTCGTTTCAGGTCTTGATATCCAGTCTGAACCGGATATTCGCAGCAGCTAACTTGTGACTGGCACATCAGAGAAGTTTACAGGCGCTCTTTCTGTCGACTGTATCAAAACCAAGACGTCTGAGAAGACCCTGTGAACCTGCCGGATCACATACTACTCATGCGTTTGAGTCCCAAGGAAACAGCAGTGTCTCAGTCACCTTTGGGGAGCGCATTGTAGCGGATGGTGGATCGGATGACCGATGTTATATGTCATCGTTGTGAAAACGGGATCAAATTGGCGAAGATTTACAACATTCTGACCAAGACCAACTCGCTAGTGCATGGAAAGATTGCTGTATTTCGTCCAGCGGCTAACAGAATGCGTGAATTCAAAACAGATATCGCATTACCAAACACTTTTTATTTGATGATCCACCAAAGAGAACACCTCGGTCTACAGGCTTCGTCTCATCCACATGATAAAAGTTGGCGCCATGTGAACCAAGTTGCAGTGTATGCAAATTCCGTTGCAAAACGGACAGATTCCTGTTTCGAAGGTTGTTTCCGGGGGGTTAGAGAACTACCCGTTTGGACTTTGCCCAAACGACTTGGTCTACGGAACCAGGGGAATTACGGTTTTTTCCTTGGTGTCCCCAATTGAAATCTTCAACTCGATAGGCTGATCTTCGGGAAACAGGCTATAGGTTTTTTTCAGACTTCCTGTTCAGAAACGCCAGGAAAGGAAATCAGCTCCATGACTTACACGAGTCCACTAATGTAAACTGACCAAATTATATTAGTAGTTATTCTCGCAGTATACTTCACCGTACAGTATTTTTGCATACTTTGAAATCCATGCAGATACAGTTGTACCAACAAAACACGCTTACTGAATGCTGTGTTCTGAAACACGGAAAGCTACCGTTTGTTGGATTTGGTATTAAGGTTACTGAGTTCGATGAGCGCACTAGCCTATTAATTGAATGCGGAAAAGTATTGTCTGTCATTGGATGAAGTTACACCATCTAAAACAACGTTTCCATAATTATCGAGGAGGAACGACTTTCATGTAATACTTGGTTTGTTAGTACATAAAAGGAGATGCACATGGAAAGAGCATAACACACTTAAAGATACTGTGGTTGTGAAGCACTGAGTACTGGACATAGAAGTACGGTTTATTTGTTCGTTAAATTGGATTCAAATACATCATAGGTGGACTGACTTGAAAGAAATGGAAGTGTCATCTCTGTTGAGACAGCTGATTTATATTCTCACTGGAAATTCGCCAGTACGGTCGACAACAGGGACCGTTTTAGAATATTATGTTGCTGACTTGCAGACACGAGGGAGTACCTTCCGTTTTTTTATCTTGAGGACTATTGTGATGCAAAACCTTCTTCAACTGCCTGTACATTATTTATCACGTATGTAATCAATGGGAAACGTAGTGTAAACCTGCTTTTTCTAGGAAAGACAAGTAAGGTACTGGCTGAATCGGCTGTCATGTCGTTTGTAATTTAAACGACAGTGATAGCGACGTTGTGAACTGCTCACCTTACACTCCCACCCTCCGATACCAAATGTTTACGTAGGTGAGGGTCCAAACTAAAGCTTCTTGAAACCTTCGGTTCCGAAGGTAAAATGTAGTGAAGCGCTGTCGCACTTCGTTGTTAGGAAAACTGATATATGTATATGTATCCGAGATAGTGGATCACTGGTTTCCTGTCGTAATGATTCGAGAAACCAGAATTCCATACAAATTATGGCATATACATCGTTTGCTGCCGGTTTCACCATGAAGGTAGACATAAGAATTGCTATCACGATTTGGAACCAAAAACACGGGTAGTAATGACAACGTTCACATTCCATCCATTTTTATCATGCTCACTGGCAGCACAGAACAAATTAGTAGTTTGGTTTAACTACTCCAAAACCCCACCCGTTTTCGTTTAACTGAATGGGTATTAGGCAAGAAGATTCTATTCGACTGTTAGTACAAACCTTGGAGGTTAAAATTTCATAGATATACACCTGTAATCAGATCGTATCTTTGGGTAGGAAACATACTTGCCAGTCAAGAGGAGAAACGTGTGATACTGGCAAATTGTCCTTATTTCGTCCGTTAAACAAATCCCGATGGTATCTTTCGTCTCGTAAGGTAGCTATCTATCCGTACTCACTGCCTAGTGGACATCGCATCGTTACTGAAATCCTTCTTAAAACAGTCGTTCATCCTCAGAGCTGCAAACATCATAGAGATACAAACTCGACAATCAAACGATTTCACTCGATATAAGCCTTTTATTCATTTAGTTGAGACCAGTTAGTTGAGTTCAGTTAGTTGATTATCATGGAAATGAAGCTTGTTGTGTGATACACATGAAAGGGAAGCGCACCTTTCAAATTATACATCACTCATAGTTGATCGTCGGCTTTGAATTCAAACGGGTCTTCTCGGCAGACTACTTAAAAAAAGCATTCGAAGACCTGAGTATTGCTCTTGTAAGAGCTCATCGATAGTGCCCATAATTTTTGCGGTCGGCATTAGAACTCCGCTCACAATTCCATCAGGCAACAGTGTTGATCACTAAGTCACTGATGTCACATTAGCTGAGACCGAATTATCATATCTGAACATGTAGTCACTTTTGTTTCTGACCTGTTAGTGATTTTTGGCAGTAATGTTTTCTGATGTTTGTGGATGGCGTTCAGTTAGGTAGTGTGACTACACAAATAGGAACAACCAACAACAAGTGGGACACGTTTGTGGATGGCGTTCAGCTAGGTAGTGTGACTACACAAATAGGAACAACCAACAACAAGTGGGACACGTTTGCTGTAAGTGAATCGCATGTGTACAACGAGAACGTATAGAAAGAACAGCTCTAGATTAGAAGTGACAGTGTACGAGCTAGGTCACAACATGTGAACTAATCGCAGATGTGTTCCAGAAGGAGGAACGAGAGTTAATCAAACTTCAATACATCAAACATTCCGAGTTCACAGTTAAAAAATAGAACAGTTATTTATCGATCATCATCATCATCATAACAGCCATGAGCCTGACCAAAAGGTACTTTGGCTTGGGACACCGCTCACCTCAACAGTGACGTGGAATATCCTAGAAGAAAACGTTACTAAGAAGGTTGAAAATTATTAAAAGAAAACAAAGCGGAAGAACTAGAAATGGTATGGATACAGGTACGACATTGACTGCGACACATCGCCATCTCGGATAGCGTCTCTAACCAACGGTTTGAGTGATCACGAGGATCCCACCCAGGCAGGCGACACCTACCCGCTTTGCTCAATGGAGCAGTCAGAGTCTTCATATTTCGTGACCACGTTGTTGGTTGACCACCACGCGGTTTTACCCAACCGCGTAAAAAAATCTGTAAACATTTGACTGAGCACAGATCATCTATTGCTATCCAGATTGCACCTGTTAACAAGTATGAAAAACCATGACAGGTTTACCCTAGCCTGTTCCATATCTCCCGTCAGACTTCTTGTAGCCCACGTCGCACGGACTCGGACTTGAAAACAGTGTACCCTGTGTTTCACTTGGGTGTAGGTAATTACACCAATAGAAACTCAACTTGCAGTAGGTTGTAATGCACGGACGTATTCTTTCCGACGTTGAAGGTGTGACCGACATCCTCCAGAGCGATTTGTGCCGTAGGTCCACAAGCAGTTTTTATAAGTCAGAGATGTAATGATCGTTGTTTGCCTGAACCATGCTACGGGTTGCCTAAAACAGCGCAATCTTCCGTGTTATGTTACAGTGGTGCCGAAACTTAGTGCAAACTTCGTATTTCTTTCAACGGTAGGAAAAGTCCCTAGCTGGGCTAAAGAATTTACGGACTATCCGGTTCTTTCTCTATATAGCACGTTTATGACATAAACTACGACCGTCACTCCAATCTCAGTGTCCACTGTGAGGCGTATCTGTATAGCATGTAGCAACAAAACCAAGTGGGTTCTTCAATTCGTCTTTTGTGGTATTTACGTTGATTTTTCAGTGAAAATGTACAGTGTCCATTACGTCCATTCTAGTATAGTTTAATATCGGATCTTATTACCTTCAAAGTATATTTGCACCCGTCTGAATTGTACAGTGATGCTTGACGAACACGTTTTCTTGATTAAACCAAAATAATTAAACATGTCTTCAAAACGTTCTCGGTATATCTGTCGAGAATTCCGAAAGCTTTGAAACGCTTTACTCAAAAATGCAGTAGCTACCTCCAGCTGCCTGATAGTTTTATATATATATATATATATATTTCTATCTGCCTGGCACACAGGAAGACTGCACATCTATGATTTCTGCGTTATCTGAACGCGCCCGATTTTGTCCGGATGAAATCGGTGGACGCTGTTTCGATGGAATCCTTCTGCATCTCCTGATATCCAGTTTGTGATACCCATGTGCAATATACACTTCTCAGACTCTTAGTCATAAATCACCCAACAGCAACCGACGAAGTACAGTGAAGCTGTCTACGTTAATTCACTGTGGGGTTGTCATACTGTTACGGTGATCATTGCGAGAGTTATATCAAGCTGCATATTCCTTGATCCTGACATCCAACGATTTTAGTGTTCACTGTTAGACCAGAATACTTGTAAGTACTTTTGATAACCTTCTCCCAACGATATTCTCTGACACACATATTTTAAATGTCATTTCTGGATTTAGGAAGGATTAGGAAGGATTCATTTAGGGAGTAGAGTTGTAAACTCTACAAGTTCAAACGTGGACTGCCAAGATAGCAATAATTCAGAGACGTGTCTCTTGATTTATGTCCTTTCAATATAAATGTCAATGAGAGCATTGATCGTTTGCATCTTGAGCGTCAGGCAAGCAATCACGTCAGTATAGGGACGTCTGACGGGTTGATTTTTGTTGATTTTTCAAAGCTGTTAGCGTTCATTGGAGGGTATAACAGCCTTGAATCAATCAGCGGTACTAGATTCTGTCCTCTCACTAACTGCTTTCGAATGTCAATGTGCATCCGCTGACTATATGCGCAGTCTCACACAAATGTGCTGAAAGTTGGAAAATGAATCGTCATGGTTAGTGGTTCCATGTAGTCAATCATTGTAGTCGGCTTTCCAAATATCAGTCAATCGACCAGCTGTTGTAGGCCGACAATACAAACACATCAGTGAGGTTATTTCAGTCAGCCTTCGTATCATAACCATTACTACACCACTGTTCTCACCGTGCTGACCTGGTAATCACTGTTATCAAGAGTGGATGTTCTTACGTGGTCGGCGTGGAACCGTACCTCCGCAACCTGGTACTTTACTAGATCATCACATTACGGAATTGTTCCGGACCGTATCATTCATCTAATGCTCACTATGAGCAGATATATTACCTACCTGATTATTTCATTATAAGTTTGTTTCGTATGAACTCCGCTTACTCACGTTCTCCCCGTGTCCACTGGTAGAGATCTGCTGCATGTTTTCAGTTCGTATTTCAGAAAACTCATTGTGTGAGAGTACATTATCTAGAGAAGCGTGCGGAGTCCATCAACCAGTGGCTATACAGGTCTGCAACTGATTACACAAAATCAACAATTTAAAATGCCAAATATGAAATTTCTAAGATGAGACCGAAAATAAGGCTAAATATAAATACGGTTTTAATGTTGCACATAATTTTATTGAGGCGGCATCCAACTAACGTTCATCGGTAGGGTTGTAACACCCGTACTTCCCAAATACTTCACAAGTAGAATGACGTGTGCAGCACAACGGTCAGTTTACAGGTACCACAGTCTGGGTATGAGGTATATGCTCGTGGGAAGCGGTGCATTTCGCATGAGGTCTACTTTATTGATCAACGTCCGTATGCGTCCTAAATTAATCAACTGACTGACGGGAAAATTTTGTAAAAACAGCTTTTTATTTTCCTCCTACCACACAACTGTGTTGAACGCTGAACAGACGATCATCGCGAACAAATGGTCATTTAACCTCTAGGACCCCAGATAGTTCTAATTTGTTTAAATTTCCGGGATATTCTTGATACTCCTGATATTCTTGATATGTTCTTAAAAAGGATAACCATAATTAGCTGCTTCAAAATTATGGAAAAATTTGACAGAACAGCTCAAAAGTAATCTACAGGATCACGAAGAATATGGGAAGTGTGCGTTGGTAACTGTTATGCAAAACAAACAACAACCAGTATGTACAGTATCACCAGTCAGTATCAAATGAAGCGATGTACTCACATATGTTGCTTGAACAATTGAAGTACTTACGGGTTAAACATACGTTTAGTCAGATCGTAAAATCTTTCCTAAATAAAATGCGCTGAAAACCATGATTTATAAAAAAAAACATACAGCAATAAATTGATGATTTGGCTACATTATGCAACATAACATTGCTAATGAGTAGTTTGGCAGATTAATGATTTCAAATAAGACCCAACCGAAGCCCTGACTTTTCACAGTTGGGTCTCATCTAAAAACAACATAACATTTCTGATTATTAACTTTTGAAATCACCAGGTAGTTTATGAGGTTCTGAGTCTATCAGTAATGGAAACGTCCGAGATTCATTTTACTGCCTTCCGGACATAATATTTAATAGAACAATATTTCAGCTCAAGCCCTCTGCTTGTATTCAAACCTCAAACCGAAATTCAGGTTTCTGGGTGTGAACATCTGAACATCTCGCGATGACTTGTGAAATTTTATGCAGATTTATTTCACAGTATAACTGATCCCAATGTCTATGAATTGCACTTAAAACGAACTGTTGATTACTTTACGTCTAGGGTGATATGGAAGCACATACCTGGAGAAATGAGGCACTGACCCTGGACTCCGTGACCTTCTTAATTCAATTCTAAATTGATTTGTTTTTCTTCATTTACCGAAATTTGGCGCGTTTGTGCCTTGTGACTTTAAGAAAGACGCTTCGTCAGAAAGCTATTCCTAATAGCAGGTACTACAATCTGCAGTCAGCTCACTAACTAGAGAAGTTATTTGGTGATTGCAGACTTTCATCATCTACGGCCTACAGAGTGACATCTGTAACCTGAGTAGTCGCTAGTCATTTCCTTGAAACTACACTAATTGCAATCATATTGCACTTTTCTTGCGCAATATCAGAACACTCAGTACACCATAACCGGATACAGTTTAACCAAGCCCCAGAAGTTGTTTGCTCTAGTCTCTGACGTGACAATGCTTTATTGTTGCTAAGATCTTTGTTCACCGAAAGAAAATGCTGTAAAACGTTCTCTGTACACTGGGCATGCACGATTTGTCAGATGGTTCCAGGTGGCACTGACATGCAAATCAGCTTTTGTCTGATTCTCTGGTTTCGAAGGAACAACTAAGAAATATTCATAGTTCGAGTCTGATACAAGTTCACCTAATCATCACAAACACTCAACAGAAGACAGTGGTGTATATTTCAGGCTATAATTACGTCTAACGGGAATGACTTATCATTGATGTAGTCACTAACCTAAATTCACTCTGTGACAAGTGGGGTGATTGTAAACAAATACCATAGCTGTTATGTGCAATGAATGGCTTTATTTATATGTAATGAAATGCACCCTACTCCCAGCTGGAATTCAGTGTCCGCCATTGGGTTACTTTTACTCAGTTGAACATTGTATCTGGTTTGTGTTACGATATTAACTCGTTTTCTTGAATTTGTTCCTGGATTACCACAGCTACATACATATCAGACAACGGAAGATAGATAGTGATGCCAATAATGTGCTGTTTTTACTTAACATCAATTTTCGACGCAGTAAACCCCGCTCTAGTATACGGCGACTTCAATCTCAAGATCACACTTGAACTAAGGCTTGTACTGCTGTTAACTACGGTTGGTCTATCTACTTAAAGGAAAACAAACCTTTAATGTTGCACCCTTATTGGCCGTGGACTCGTACCTGTGTGTGTCGAGTTCGCGCTGCCTTTAGACTGGACGCCACTAAGCTGTCATACTCCAAGTAGTTAAGGACGTTAGACGTACTTGTCATGAAGTACTGTGTCATTATCTGGCAGTCCCTCCACTAAATGACTTAGAGTCACACTGTATAATTATCAAAATTCCAATGCATAAGCGACGCACTTTTGTGATACTGCAAACCATTCAGTTACTAACCGATGGGTTTCGTATGGTAGATTGAAATTCGTGACGCTGGTAGTGAATTTACCATCCTTTTCGCATGAGAAGCAATCGACTATCTGTTTGAAGTTGGCAAACCTTCAAACATCTAACACGACTGAATTAGGGGTTGAGAGAGTTTCTGGGACCATCAGGTCCGTGACGTACGCCCGCCCACTTACGGGCAGACTACAAACCGTTAATCGTTTGCGGCACACGAGAGCTAAGGAGAGCATGGGGGAGCAGTCAGACTCGTACAGCTTTAAAACTGACTGCTGGGACGAGGCCCTTAATGCAACTTTCTGGGCGCATAGTACACACCTGAAAAATTATCGAGGTTCTCCGTGTACAGTAAGACTTTGTTGGTTACGCATTCACACTATGATGGATACGGGAGTACCTTCACTAATATGGGGGACGGAAACCTGTCTTTTGAAAACAGTCGGCTACTCTCAACAGTCTCAACATAATAATTAAACGATGGAGTTGTTAATCTTTCACAGATGACATTAAAGATGACAGTAATTTCAAGGTTGTGGTTGATTTCATTCGTAGGGTAGAAATTCAGCGTCGGCATGTGGACGCCTTCAGCAAACCCACTATGTTTCAAATTATACGTAAACACAGTTGCTTGTTGAAAGCGTGACCGGAATTCCAGTCTCGGCACTGGCAAGGATATGCATTATTGACGAGCTCTAATGAAAGCGAAACTTGACCCTAGTGCTTCTTTTCGAAAGAGTCCGACTGGGAAGTCTATGGGAAAGTAGAAGCTGCGATCAATTGTGGGTGGTTTCCAACCTGAAATAAACAATTAAATTAAATATGGACAGATCCGGTCGCCACTTTCTGATATGAGCTGATATCGCTGTTACTAGCGAGTAGCTTCGATGTTATTCATGTAATTTGGCCAGCAACACAACCCACGATACCAAAAAAAATAGTTTGTTCACTTGAAGAATTGACTTACCGCCTTAAATGTTTCAAGAAAATTTCATTTGAGGACACACTGGCTGGCACAATTCAATAAACTGGGGTAACTGCCTGATTTGTCATCAGAAGACGCATTCTAAGCGAGTATTCTTACAGGATAAAATAACCGATCATGGGGATAGCATGTCAGCCCTTGAAACACTGACATACTACGGATCTCATCACTAGCATATACCAGAATCTGTGCGATGATACTGATTGACTGTGTACCAGCCGGTGATCAAAACAGGTGAGTGAAAAAAACACATCATGTTGAACTCACGTTGACTACTAATTGTCAGTTTGTTATTTAAACGTCGATGTTAACCTGGTTAATTTAGTTGTCCAGTGAAAATCATTGTAGCGATGGAGGATAGCTCGAAAACCAATAAACCGGAAAATCACTGGTGTCAAGAGTAACTGGATAATTCATAAGCAGAATAGAGAACACGTACTTCCGGCGAGCAGTGAGCAGAGGATGGACGGCTGTTTCAATTTGTTTTTTAGTACTGTGAGTAATTGGGCGTACACTCAGGGTTTCTGATCCATTGTGTAAAATGTCATACCAGTTACCTCATGCGTGCTCAAGTCTATTAGATCAAATTAATTGCTTTGGCTGTTGATTGTAAATACAAAATTTTTTTGAACGCTGTTAAATGCGAACTCATTTTTAATTATACACAGTACAACAGCATAAACAAATAAATAAAGGCATTCTAGTGATGCATGTTTCAAGCTTATGAGACTTTTGGTAAAAGATAAACCAAATTGATTACACCGGCGGTTTTAATAGTACACAGTTTGTCATTGTACGTATTGTGTAACTTCAAACCACGGATTGTAAGTGGCATGCGTGGTAGTATAACCACTTTCGCTCGCGAAGGCTTGCAAGGATATCGATCGCCTCAACAGGAGATCCAGTTACTACTTCATAACTTTAAATAATAACTTCCAAACCAATTCTCACATATCACCTGATGCTGTTTACAAGATAAGTACTAGTCATCCAAGGAAGCTGTTAGCTCACTTCACCTGTGTAAAAAGTGATTCTAACTTGTTGACTGAATTTTTGTTAATCTATGCTGATTGTAACTTATAACGGAACATTACGTGCTATTGTTGTTTTACTGCATAAACTATTGCAGTGTGCAGATACTGAATACATTACTATTTAGTTAGTTAACATGCTGTGTTACTACTACTACGTCGAAACGTGCTCTAGGGTTGAGCTAAGTTAACTACCTAATTTCCGTATTTCTGGAATCACCACAGAATTCTATGCGTGCATAGTGATAGAGTGGTAGAAACACATGTGCACATGAGTTAAGGCCCTGGAGTACTCGAATAGGAACGCTATGTAAGTCTGGTACACTTTATGTTCAAGCCGATCCTAATCTCTCAGAAGTCAGTAACAGCATCCAGATACTGACTTAGTTAGTCAGTTTGGGAACCGGTACCGTACCACCTCGCCCATTTTTGCTTTTTCGAAACAGCATCTTAATTTGACTTCGATGCCAGTCAATGTGTTGCCCTTAGCTGTAGTCAAAAGTGCTAACAGAGGCAATGCATTGTTTTCTTTCGTGCATGCAAGTATTTCTTGTTTGGGAGCAAAGGAGCCGTGATTATGTGTCCCCGTTGTTATGTCGGTAGGTTCCAAGACGGAAAAGACTGTCAATAACCATATTAATGTTCAGAGAGAGCTGATATTTACCTATCTCACTACGATAAATAAAACCGCTAAACGAATGTGTATACACCGCGACTTTCTGGACCATAAAAGTCTGTAAACCCTGCTGAGGCTTGTAAAATAATATATCAATCCAGTGCAACGAATTGCAGTAGTAGACCGATCACAAGATGTGTCTTTAAGAAAGACACCGATTCTCACTAGACAGCTATCAAATACAAACATCATGATGAGGTGACGCCATTGTCTGTCTGCTTAATTCAGTGCATATAGGGGGGGAAATTATTCAACCAAACAAACTGAAGATGCCACACTAAGCAAACAAGAACAATGGAGATCATGTGAGTTAAGCTCTTCAACCATCTAGCTGAGGTTCGAGAAGTCTGAAAAATCATCATCCCTGACAAAAGGCGAAATACAGAGAGCATATTCTTAAATCCGAGAAAATCTCAGACAGGGCGAAAGTCATGGCTTAAGGGATTAGACAGAACAACACGAAAACGGAAAATATGCGAGCTTATATTTCTGCAACAGCCAGAACGTAAACACAGACGGTTTTTGAGCACATAGTGGAGGTTGTAACACCTGACCCGATACATCACGGAGAACCAATTGAAAGATTTGCTTCCGTGTCTTATGCGGATTACCTGTTATGTTACAGATAATGCTGGGTTGAGTCTGTTGGTTTGAACATGTTTCTTGGTACGAGCGGCTAGCTATCGATTTGTGCTCCTTGTATAGCTCTTGTTGCATCTACACACATATTCTTAAATACACTGATGCCCATTGGAGGCGTTGGTGGATTCCAGTCTGGATTGATTGAGGAATCATGCTTGTGCGGTCAGTCCGCTGGAGCACTTGGTGGATCTCTTTTGGTTCAGCCGATTGTATAGGCAGTGGGGGGCAAGTGGAAAAATTCCGAGATTCTACTTTAGTTTAGCAGCTCTGCTGGTAGATTTCTTGCAGCAACGAGACATGCCGTTTCTGCCGCTGTTTCCGGTCTAGCCGACGGTTCAGTGTTTGACATTTGGGTCTTCTTCAAACACTAACAACCAATAATTTAAACTATTGCCTGGCGGATTTAGTGAAATAATGGATTTCGACCAATCTCGGAAGTCCCGATCATGGAGTTGTCCACTAAGTTCAGCAAGCGGTGATTGTGTCCGCTATCGACACGGCAGGGAAACCTGGTTGGTCCGCACAACAGGGAGTGTTTGAGCCTTCAGATATGAAAAATTCGGCCGTGCTCAGTTATAAACTCATTGTACAACTGCCAGTACATTTGTCTGGCCACAGTTCTGGTCTCACTTACTGACAAGCTCGAACAAAAGCGCAACTCGAGATTAGTTCTGTTTGGAAGAAAGTGGCTGGGAAGCCTGTCTGAATGTCAAACAGTGAGTGATGTTCAATCTGAAATTAACCTGTTCTTTTACTGCTCATCGCCAGTGTGAACACAAATGAAGCTGCAATGCGAGAACTCGGGACTTCTTGCTTAACAGCCTTGAGAAGCAGAATTAAAAACGCTTAAAGATGAAAGGACACTGGAAGAAAAATGGCAGAATTATTTTGGCCATGAATTAAAACCTTTGTCTGTCTTTAATGCAACGGTAGATACACTTGCTGGATAATTATTTGGTCGGTTCCTTTGCCACAGAGCACGACTACAGGTTAAGGGGTGAGAAACAGCTTCCTCTCAAGATTTCCCTTGAGTTAGACAGCTTTGCTGGATGTAATAAATGGCCGGGCCAAAGATCTTTCTACGTGTTGAATAGATTATTCATAGCATAACTGTCTCAGTTCACGTCTTAGGGTATATGATGGCATATGTAGGTACACTCCCCGTAGTGGATGGTCCTTTGCTGTTACTCGACCCCCATAACTCTTTTTAGAAAGACATTGGCTGAACCATCTTGTAACATAAGTTATTTCTGTGGGTCTTATGAATCCTTTGGTTCAGTAAGACCAGGTTATATTCCTAGCTGAAAAGAGTGTCCACCTCTCAGACTGCGCCTCGACAAGGGGATCAAAAAGCCAGTAATGAATCTGAATTAGAAATAGCCGGTTACTGTGTACAACCAACGTGAGAAGCTGAATTTAACTAACGACATATCTTTTACTCATCCTCCTCCCGGGCTCTCAACATTTACTCCTTCTGATCACGTGTAGGTGAGCCTGTTCACGGTGAGGTAAGATTTTGACTTTGATCGTGCTCAAAGTAATGCACTGAAGAAGCATTCATACATACGGTAACGGTGAACAGTAATGATCGCAGCTACCGAATTGACATCACAACTGTTACTGATAACGGCCTGTTGGTGAATTAACTGATAACACAGAGGGACTTCACAGCCTCTAGGCAGCGAAAATACGAGTACCCATCTGCTCACCTGCCGGTGTACATGTAAGCGGCTTTAGGGAATCAAGAAGAACTTTGTAATGCTAGCGATTAAGATCTTTGAATGGTCCAAGAAATCGTACTCGGATTTAAACTTTCCACGCAAGTACTAATGAGACCTCCTGAATGTTGGAATAAGCAATTTTTCTTCCTTAAACAAGAAGCCTCATTTATAAATGTACAGCATTCTGTAATCGGGTGATCGTATTGGTACATGCAAGCCAAACTGTAAGCTGACTGGTTCAACACAGAACAGAGAACTTGGCGACTAACAAGAAGTGTAACAATGCAGCTTTTCGTACATACTTGGTGTTGATAGGCAGAAAAACAAAGTAGCGAATAGACTTGCCTTCTATGTTTCTCCATCAAGTTGAATGCAGCAATAAACATGAAAATATTTGCCTAACTGATTAGGAAAATCGGTAGATAAGATACGGTCTGCTAATTCCGTAATATAATTTTTGGAAACCGGCAGGTGTCCGCGATGTGACTTAGGATGCGAATTCTTTATCTGCCATCAATCAATTATGTACAGAATTCTAGTTAAACAGGACGTCAGTTCAATACTACAGGGTACTTGAGTTGGTCAATCTGTTTTACGAATGCCCACTGTTAAAATTTGAAAACGGTTGTGTCTCGAAATAACTTTGAAAACAGATGTCCAATTTAACAGTCTACACGATTTATTGCCCGGAGAACATGGTTGCATCTAAACACGCACGTGTTACGGTGCTGGTGTCCATATAGCTGAGTCAAACAAGGTTAGTGTATCGAGCAGCCATTCTGCACAAACGCTCCGTGTAGAACATCTAACTTAGGTTGTAAATTCTCAGTGGTATTGGTCTTCGAAAACTGTCTCGTCAGTCATCCCATGGACTTTCTCTTCTGACTTGACGGAACGTAACTGTCACAGTAAATGCACAAAACACTTCAAGACTCTCTTCTGTACAGTTTTTGCTGGATTGAACTATCTCCATCTTATGTCATCGTCCAGAAAACTTATTTAGCTGATGCTGTCTGAAGCTTTGGTGACTTTATTACCGTTATGTGCTGAATTAATACTAGCACAACACTGTACGTATCCGATGAGCAAAATGTTGCTTAAGGCAGAGCAAGATATCACACAACGAGAAAACAATCAGTTTGTCTTGTAAGGTATCCCCGCCAAATTTAGTGTGAACAAAGTTGCACAGTCTGAAAGTCGTGTTTACCATTTTCTTAATAAATGGATTGAATATTACAGCCTGCTCTTAACGATATATTCTTCTCAATCTATTTATGAGTTTGCTCTACCTGAGCTGAACATCTCTCTATCCATCTAGCCTACGAAAAAATACAGATGGAATGTGACCTTACTGTAAAGATGGTCTGCAGAGCCGTATGGATATTTTGAAGGTAGTTTTTGACAAAGGATAGCAATTACCTGCTATTATTCCGAAATTTTACAGGGGAAAGAAGGTTGACTGGCATTTCAGGACTACTGATACAGTTACATTTGTGGCAGACATGTTTCGGAATTTACCGCTAACGATGGTTTTACTTCATGCTATCTAAGAAAATCATTTGAGTGAAGTCCGAAGAAACTATATGTTTGGTGCTCTCTTCGGTCTCCCCTTTCCTTAACACAGCCTGCATAATCTCTAGTCGATGGGGCATTGTGCATAATTCTATCCATTTCAGTGACTTTTCACTTGGTGACGCATCTCTACTTCGTACATTCGGGTATTCCTCCTATGGGGATGTGTTGTTTGGGTTCAGTTTCCCTGCATTTTTTACTGATTTGGATATGAACTTACTGCAAATGGTCGTTTGGACACGGCATTAAGTTCTGTTATATTGGGATACCTTGAGATATCGGCTTCCTGTCTACATAACATATAATGATGTTCCATCTGTAGTCGCCTAAGGAAAAGGACGAAAACATCAGGAGTATCAGAGATTTTGCCTCCTCTCGACTGCTTCTTATATTAGCAACTCGTTCTTTTATCATCCGGTTATTTTGTTCGGTTACCTCGTCTGTTGCTTTCTGACTTTCGGTTACTCTTGGTCAAATTTTATAGACAGGCCAAAAACGTCGTGCTTTCGACGAACTGTGACTAACTATAGTATGTCTCAAACCGATCCACCTGCCTGTCCTCGAAACTCCCTATTACAATGGGAAACGTTTCCACTGCAAGGAATTATACATAAGCCATTTTTCGTACCGATTATAGAGGTATCATATTTTTCGTGTTAAAGATTGAGGTCGGTTCTGTTAATTATTGTCTTCCATCAGATGACATTGTTTCTGAAGTCAGCGTTGTTGCTTTTGGGATTGAACTGCAGTTCTGCTATACAACTGGAAATGCCAAACCGCTTACTAGAAAGATGCCGGAGAAATTTTGTTTGTAATCGGTCTGATTATCAGCATACGTTTGACTGGTAAATAACAGTCTGAAAAATCAGGTTACAGCGTGTCGACATTTCTCATGTATTCAATGTGGTCGCCATCCACTACACAGCATTTCTATGTGATCACAAGGGAAAAGTAGCTCCGGCGAACATCTCGTTCGGTCACAGTACCTTACATCACCAAATAATTATATATATATATCTATATGACAGTTGGGCCACACAGTCTTCATGATTGTCATAGATAATTGCGTGTTGTCTTTGCGTCCAACTTTGTTGTGTAGAGATTCACAAACGTACAACCGCGTTTGCGCGTTCGGCTTAGGCCACTCGGCACCGGTTATATTAATGAGATTATGTAGGATCAAAACGACACAGATGGGAACAGCACACAAGTAAGAAAGATATCATCACACTCTTCTTCGATAAAAGCAACGGTACACCAGTCTTTGGGACAAGCATCCTGAAGTACTGACTTGAGTAGATTCGGTTGACCTACTTTCGAGTATCATTAATGAGTTGGCAGTTTGAATCTTTCCGAATCCATCACCTTCCAAGGTGACTTCCCTCTGTTCTAAAAAACTCGGCCAGAATTCATAAACCCAATGTACGTTTACTGTTCAACAGAGAGTTTGGCAGGTTCCAGCAAGAGCTGCTCGAGATATGCTGTCAGCGCAGTAGAGTCCCTCGACTATTCGACGAAATTCGACTGAGACGCTGAAACAAAGAAGCGACTGAATTAAGACATGCAATTTCCGAATTTGTAAACTAGACTTATAGGTCAGCTAGTACAACACTTGACATTTGAGGGCATATTGCTTCTCAACAGTCTAAATTCAGTCACAATGCGTACTCTTCGTGCAACCTCTGGGATTGCCGATTGAAATTAAGAGAACGATCAGTTTATCTCTTCCGGAGGCAACCGGATAATCTGAGCGTTACTGACGAGTGAATATGACTGAACCTCAGTATATGACAATTCGGTTGTGCTTAATTTGAGGTTGGTGAACAGTGGTCAACACGGTTACCTCAAGAAAGCGTGGTAGTAGTTCAAGTCTTAACCTTACCAAGGATATACACTACTGACGAAATCTAAGGTGAGCAAACTTGTAGCCCAGTTCTTCCTTCTGAGAAGGGCTGACAGAAAATATCCATAGGAACACGAGAGCTGCAGTCAGTTGAGTAGTGATCACTTTACATTATCTGAAACCTATAAAACATACTAACAATAAAATTCGCTATCAGGTGACCAATTTGGTATAAACAAATATTCCATTACAGAAATTTTCATTAACAAAATCATCAAATAATGTGGAACTTATGCCTTTCGATTCACACCACCCCTCAGCGTTTCGCGTAACTGCCCTTCCTGATTACGCTGTGATGTACAAATGCTTTTTTTACTCGTTAAGTGCGTTTGAGTGTTGGTGAATTTTCATTTGGTAATCAGTTGGAAATGACGTTGAATATCTGGCTACGACAAGTCCAAATTCACTGAATTTTTTGAAACTTTTTCTCCCCGTAATTTCATCACCGTCGATTGTAAATTGTGTTTGTTTGCATCAGCAGAAAGGTTTCGTTATTCGCCAGTTTCAGTACCAACGTGAGTTGACACTCAACAAGACTACGGCTACTTTGATTTTTAGCACGTTTTGCGTTGTCTTCTTCCTAACTGTAAATTTTCAATGCCCTGAGTAATACCACTTCAACTCCAAGTCTGATCTCGACGTGAGATGTTTGTTAACTTGCGTTCACACTGCTCAAGTTAATCATCATAGCGAGTTTCCAACGTCATTATCAGGATAGAACACTTAACCCGAAACCTAGATAGGTTTACTAAACAAAAACTGGATATTGTATAGAATATATCCAAACAAACGCGCACACACAGATACCTACTTGGATTATCTCAACCAGTATCCCATTTATCACTATTCGATTAGGTCGTTATTTCGGCAACCCTGATGCCCAAGGATCTTATAGGCGTGGACCTTTGCTAGGTGTTCTGAACCTCGTTTAAACAAATGGAATAAATGTTAGCATCGTTACAAAGATAAAAGACTGCTCTTGTGCACAATGAGTTGTATATCACAAGACAGTTTAACAGAGAGTGAAGATGACGGTCATTGCAGTTCTCGCTGTTAAAAAACGGTTTTCACTATACCCAAGTCAGATATAAATTCGAATTCGCTATGCGGTAAATTTCAATAAGCCAGTTGGCAATCATCTTCGTAACTTGCGCCGGTTAAGCCTTACTGGAAATATCAAAACATCAATTCACAGTAGTCCCTTACCAATCGTCCCCAGGTATATTAAGCTACACCTTTTAGTTTATGATTTGACAGTTAGAACGGTTAGCGAAGTACAACTTTTGTGCACGAAAATAATGTCACTTTTAGGCGGAAGCGTCTATCCTGGTACATGATTTCGAACAGCTTAGTTCAGGTATCTCCGTGATTAATCCGGTACCGTTGAAAAGGTTGTGACATTACTGAATGATAGCTGGATCCGAGAACTGTTGATAAAGAAGTTATCACCTACACACAGTGCGTATTTTTAAGTGATAAAAAAAGCCGTAAGTTGTTATCACAATTGTTCTCGCGAAAGTATCTCAACAACTAGATAACTAACGACTTCGGTAACAAGTGATAATTTTGAGCTGTTAATTATTTGATATACATTTGTCCATTTCTCGTGTAGGGGAGGTTATCGAATGAAGTAAGTTGAGGATTACTGGAGAATTACAGTGTTTTCCACTTTTCCGATTTGAAACAAAATTTCCACAAGGCGTTGGTTGGTGTAACATGTATGGTTTTTGGGCAAATCTAACGTCATTTCACCAGTTGCACATAGGGAAAAGTCAAAATTACGAACTGATCAAACCTCTGTTGTCAATATAACCTTATTTGTCTTGGGTAAAATGTCCACTATTACCACCGAAGCTTGTGTTCTGTTGTGACCCAGAGGGCTGTGCTGACTGCGACTTTGGTCGTTGCAGAATCACCCCTGTCAGATTGGCCATAAGGGAACAGCCAGAAAAAAAGCAGATGCGTCCCTTGTGAAGTGTTCGTTGTGTATGGTGTCCGTGTGATGTGGTTTGGTTGGGTTAGCTATTTTCCTTTTGCCTGATCTGATTCACTGTATGTGATTGGTTTGTCTGTGCAGTATTATCTCTATGTGAATGTACCGAATGTCTTGGGTTGTGACTGTCAAGCCTGTCCTGGATGGTTGATGCTGCTGCGTGTATGTCACCCGCTGCCTTGCGGTACAGGCTTTTGAGCCAAAGGCTTTGGTTGAGGGCCCTAATCGCTCTCCTGT
>LUCH01018033.1:0-19697 GCA_013368495.1 Paragonimus heterotremus
ATGCTAACTGTTGAGCGTGTCCAGCACGTGTCTACCAAGCTAGTCACGAGCCTTAGTAGTGTCGCATACGAATCTCGACTTGAAAATATTGGTCTACACCCACTTGAATTTTGACGGCTGCGCGGCGGTTTAATTTTCACACACTTTTTCTTTAGAATAGGTCTCGTTGATCAGTTCTTCACTGTAGCGGATGGTGACGGTCGGCGTGGACATAACATGAAGCTTTTCAAGCTTCGTCCTCGGGGCTTTCTTAGGCAGCTGTTTTGTCCCCACATGGTTGTTAACCCCTGGAACAGTCTTCCTGCTGAGGTCGTCAGTAGCGCTTCTAGCGATCGCTTTAAAGCATTAATTGACTCTCGTTTTCCAAAAGGTCATTTATGCGAGTAATCTTAGTTTGTTTTGTGATATTTACTGTAATTCCCAAAAGCGGTGCTACACCCTGTTTTCAATGAATGCCTTTCAGATCAACAGACGCCCGCTTGGCACTGTCCAAGAAAATCCGAGTGGATCCGGGACCCTTGGGCCTCTGCCTTGAAACCGTGTATCAATCGCTGAATCGCTGAATGGATCCGGGTACCTTGGGCCTCTGCCTCGAACCCGTATATCAGTGGCTGAATCGACTCGTTCATATTTCTCTGTTGACGATGGAGAACAACCAGCATGGCTGGGTGCTTCTTTGATGTGGCCGTTATACAGGATTGAGTTGACTGTTCTCATGCCCAATGTTACCAACATTTGGATGGTGGGATCAAAATACTTCGGCAGATTGTCGGTGTTGATCACTGGCTTCAGTGTGTCGAGTATTTACTAGCACTTGGTGGACCAGTTCCGGGGAACACGTTTCGTCAACAGCTAGTCCAGGGGTGATTAAGTGCAGTTCATGGTGAGCAAAACGCGCCATAATGACTGATGACACTCAAAAATGAACGTAAGGTGGATGCGTCCGATGGTAGTGGCATATCGGCAATAGCACGGATGCTGTTGGGATTTGGGCAGCTGCCATCACGGTTGATGATGAGGCCCATGTACTTGAACGAGTGCATGAAGAGTGTGCATCTCTGCTGGTGAATACGGAGTCCGTAGTCGACTATGCATCTAAGAACCAGGTTCAAGCGTTCTGTCGGTTCTGCTTCATCAGCTCCGGTCACAACGATTCCGTCCATAAGAGCGGCTGCACCTGAAACATCGGTCAGCATCCAATTCATGGTCTGCTGAAATGCTGCTCGCATGGTTTTAAAGCCAGACATAAGAGATTAGTATAAGATCTAGCCAACGGAGACAAATGGTTGTGAATAACCCAATGAGTAAACGTCGTGCTTATTTTCCATCCATAAAGCCGATGTGCGGGCAAACCTGCAACAATTCGAATCGGTAACAGAAAGGTGACTAAGCGCGCGGCGTGATTTGTACGTTCGGGTGCGCGGTGTACCATTCGGTATCCCTATTCATTCAAACAAATGCCACACACGAAGTTTCGCAACAAGAAGCGTATAGGTCACAATTAGAACTGTCGATAGTAGTAGTGTATGGGTAGGTTTGCTTCACAAACACCAGAGCAGGCTGCGATTGATGTTGTTGGTTGGCAGCCCCTTGGAATCGGACTTGGTCAGCACATGCAAGATTAGAACGGCCCACGGGAGCCTAGAAACCATAAAGTGGCGCATGACTGTGACAATGAATTTCAGACCACCGGAAGCGCCTGTGTGATTTGAATCAGGTACGAATACTGCGATTGCATCAGACAAGAGGCTCAGTGACCACCCTGACAGTTAGACGTACACCCGGGTGAGATACGTCGTCCTTCAAAAGTGTTATAGCTTAAAACTAACCGAAAGGACGGGCGGAGGATATTTTACGGTGTGTCATAAAATAATATTTTTCTAGCGAATGTATGGGGAAGCTTTCTAGTTTAGGGGAACTGTATCGACGGAGTTGTTATGTTACCAAATCTGTGACTAGCCTGTGGCTGTAGCCCCTCAAACAGGCAGGTCTGTTGGTTAAGTCACTCGGTATTCTGAATGTCGCGTGATTATCGGCAACGTTTAACGTCTTAGGGTACCAACAAATTCTGCTGGTCACTGGTCTGGATGGTGACCGGCTAGGCGCCAGCGGAAATTTGAATGGTGACGTCACACGCTAACTGTGGGCACGACGTACCTTTAGTCCACGTCGCAACCGAGCTATTCCAGCGTTTGATTTCGATGAGTATTGTTCACTACATTCGTTAAGTGTCTTGCGCAAGACTGCTATCTCGGAGTCCTCCGTGACCTGCGAACCCTCCACAGGATCGTTTTGGTTAATTGCCTGTCCGACCAATAGCGAAGGCGTGATGTCTCAGCAATGCTCGTATGCTGCGTCGCCCCAGGCTTCCATATCAACGGACGTGAGGGTACCACGACCAACAATCCCTGTATGTACTGGGAAAGTCAATGCGTCCACGGTTCTTTCAAGAGAGATCGGTGATCGGGAGTTGCGCAATACATGTAGCATGTCTCAAAGAGGATCTAATGACCTCTTGTCACCCGACTGTAAACGGCGGAACAGTTGCTCGGGACGTAGCTTCTCAGGACGGCTGTGTTCTTCTATGAATGGTTTGTCTAACCGGATCATACCGATCACCCACTGAGCCTAGTGATATGCTTATTTATCTGATGAGCGGCGTCAGATAAAGACGTCAATAAATTGGAAGGAACCCTTGGAGACAAAGGACGCAAACCGCAAAAGCTTCTTCTTTTGAGAGCAAGTAATGCCGTCCTTCCAAGTCCAATGTATCGCACAACTTAATAAGTTAGGTAGGAGATTCTGCCTTACATTGTTTTTTCGTATGTGGCGTAAATCGTCAAAATGAATCTTGGCTCCGAAAATACTTTAAATCATAACCTCGTTTCACGCACCTTTTTGAAGTTTATCACTGTTGTAGCATATAACATGCCGTCATCTTGTTTTGTCACACATACTCCCTTCCGCTTTCTTTCAGGTCCTTGAACATGCGGGCTGGTCGCGTCCGTGCAACAGGTTGACAAGAATGACTAACAGAGCTCGAAGTCGGCGGTCACTGAGCGTTAGACCACTTCTGATTGGTGGGCTATCACCGGACCCTGATGCCTCGTGTACACTTATGGACAAGGGCGCGTTGTGAACTAAATCTCTTGGTATCGGCGTTATTGTCTGTACACACTTCTTGCTGACTCACGACATCTTTCTCTTGCAAGACGGACCTCGTGTGTTTTGACTTGCAAACGTCAGATAGAGTGTGTGCCTTTCTTGTGATTGACCTTATGGAATATTACATCTTAATCTCTATGGCATGCTGCTCATCGACAACAGTCCGTGTCTTTTTCTCGGGTACGTGCTCATCCGTACGACTTAGAAGTCGGGTGAGTGCTGCAGGTTGGTCTTCTCAATATGTTATGCACCACAACGATAGTAAACTACCCATGGTGCTTCGCAAGAGCGATCAGCCAAACTAGAAAGTAATATACACATTATACAAATGTTACCGTTTGGCAGCTACCGTCCGACGTGTACAGTGTACGCATTTGTACACGATGCCTCCGATGCTTCCTGGCAACCTGGCAGCAAGTCTACTTGCACTTGCTGCAATTAGCGAAATATTGATGAAGAAACTAGTGCAGGTTCTTCATTAAAATTCGTTTAAGCTCTCCAGGTATTCGCGGAGATTCAGGTAATACCGTTTGCGTATTCTCCAAAACACGTTCTGGTTTATTATCTTCGTACGGAGTAGTCGCAGGGAAGTGGTTTACATGTGATGGACCATTTAAAACCACCACCTATATGCTACGATGTTAGGTTCGATTACATACGGGGCTTTCCATATATCATTTAGGAAGTTCATTTGTACCTTGTCAAAATCGCTGACGTTATCTGATTGTTGGGCAAATCCCGTGGTCAAGATTCACTATTGCTGAGAATCGTATATCGCTTGGTCTCGAGCTCTCGTTTCGATAGTGATATACTTTTACCTCATCTGTATGCTTCCACTTCACTTCAGCGCATTTCCCATCCATACGGAATGGGTTATTGCAACTATCTGAGGGCGGCTTGGGCCTGTAGTGACTGGCGATCCTGTGGCTTTTCTGATGATACCGATTACAACCGCGGTTTTTTGCGTGTCTGTTCTATACTTACGATTTTGCGTACGCCTGCTACAGGGGACCTGATATGAATTCAATACCACTTTCTTCAGTCGTGCAACTAATTGCACGCAGCAAACCTTGTCCCTTTTTCTAGCGACCTCTCAATTATTTCATTCATCTGGGTTTTTCAATTTGTACCTTTTTTCCAGCGTGGTTCAAAGCAATCACAGGTTCTACTCACTTCCAGCTGGCGCGCTTTTGAGTACTGCCGGGTGGTCTGTAACCCACTTTGAGTTCTTTTCCTCTATCGTCTTGGTTGCTGCCGTTGGCCATAGATTATACTAGAGCTAACTGTTTATCATATTCCTAGACACTTCGGGAAATACACGATTCGTTTCCAAACCCTGCCATGTTCGATGTTTGTAGGGACTGTGTTTCGATTGCCTTTCATGAAGGGCTTTTCGAGCCGTTAGTGGACAAAGGTCGGGCACTTACCCACTTTCCCACTATCGACAATTCCGTGTTGTGACCGCAAAAGACGCTTGGCCTGAGAATTCGTTTACTGAGCAAACTCCTGCATAGTTCATGTCAAAAAGCAAACCACAAACGCGTACACTCATCTGCACGTCAGATATGCACTCACATACATCGGGTGGCAGTACGTTGTCATTCCTCTTGGTGAAACTCCTGCCATAGTATGTATACACTACCCCGATAGTCTATTCTTGTCCATCGTCTTCCCGGCGTTCGGAGCTTGCTCTTTTGTTCCTGAATGCTGCCTGTGGGTAATATACTACTCGTGAGTGGTATACTGCTCACAACGAAACTGCCTGTCATACAACATTCCGAAACAGGTTTCTTTGGCAAACTCTGGAACAGCACTGTTCCTGGTAGTACTTCAGATAGCTCGGACTCAGCACGTCCAAGCACCCACAGTACACCGTCCAAAACAATTGGTCTCTTCGTTGGACTTCGTAATAACTAACGCAAGTCATTATGTAGGCCAGCTAACTAATTTATCACCTCTTCGACAAAGTGATCGTCGAGCCCTGGTCTTCGATTTTTTGCTAGTGATCCACAAACAACCAGAAGCAACCGACCAGACGACTTCGACGATCTGAGGTATCATCTCAGCACTATTCTTATGCGATCAAGCTGGATGACCTCGCTGGCCAAAGATATAATTCATGAATCAGACAGATCGTACGTTTCCCGCATGTTCATCAAAGGCTTCTTACGCCCGACTCTATCATGGACTGTTTGCCGCCTCATGTACTTTCATGCAGAATTATTAGTGTTACAACGGCATTCCGGCAAATCTGACGATATCTAGACGTTTATCTAGGGTCGTAATCAGCACAGACTAGAAAGGTACCGGAACTAATATGCAGCGCAATTCAATTTTCTCCAACTGGCGCAAACAACTAACAACTTTCCTTTTAAACACGTGCGTCACGGGCGCATAGATGCTCCCTCAGCCCCGTCCTTGCGTCAAAAAAGCGACGAGGTTACCTCCGTAGTGCACAAGGTCGCCGATGTATTTAAGGACAACTAAGCCGCGGTCTATAATACGGCGATATCGTCGGCATCCAGCCAACCGCCGCAACATCTCAGCAACCTCTTTTATCAGCAGAATTTTTCGTGAGCGATGTGCGGGATTCACTTTCAAAGCCTAACTCCTTAGGTTTGATAAACCAAGGCCAGATTCAACTGACAATATTGAAAGGAGCGTTCTGCCTACTCACAGAACCATTTTATGAGTTCTTTGAGCTTACTATGTCTCATTGTACCATTCCACATAAATGGAATAAGTCTAGCCTAATCTGCATTTAAAAATCAGGCGAGTGACACTCGCCTGCCAGCTACCGATCGATTAGTCTACCTAGTATTCCGCGCAAGATAATAGAACGTCTCACTGAGCGTATGACACTGTATCTTCTCATGGATCATTCGGTTTCTATAATCCAGCAAGGGTTTCTACCAAGTCGTTCATGTGTGACTGACATGCTTCTCTTTATGAACGATCTAACTGAGGTCAAGGATCTTGGTTCTATTTCTAACGCCATCTTCCTTTATTCCACAGAGTCATTTGAAAAAGTGTCCCACGGTCCATTGTTACATAGACTAGAGGCGTAGGGAGTTCGGGTTGAGATTCTCTGATCAGTAGCCTTCGTTATGAGTGGTTGAACTTTCGTGGCTGGCTCCGCCCTATCTTCTTTCTTACCCAACCCATCGGGTGTCTCAATGTTCTCTTGTTGGATACGTGTCACTTCTAATTTGTATCAACGACCTCCCAGAATTTATCTTTAGTAACTGCTTGCTGCGCTCGGAAATCTGTATCCGTGGCTATTCTACTTACCATGATGACTGAAAAAGAGATTCAGCAGAAATTGTCGCTGTCACCGCTAGTCTTGAGTTATCCGCTTCTTTCGTATGCAGAGGAAGTTTTCACTTCTCCATATGCGATTTTGTGTGGTTACAAATAGAGTTCCGGAGTCACGAGTTGTTGATATTAGAAGTTATCTATCGCCCACCCTCGGGCTCAGCCTTGGGCGATGAGACTCTTCTATCTCATTTGAGCGATCTTATTCCTGTTCGTCATTCTTCTCATTTGCTTGTCATGGATGACTAACGCATTAAAAGCATCTGGGGCACAACACCCTCAATAAGCTGCAGTAGATAGCTGTGACCCAATTCTGGTATTATTTGTGCAACAGGATACCTGGACGCATACGTGACGTCTGCATCGAAATAACTTCCGGGCAGATCTATTCTTTTATGATTCTCATCATCACAAACGGGCCATTATGTTGAGCAGGTCATTGTTGAGGCTACTTTAAGCCACAGTGATCACCTAACACTGCGTAATGATTTGAAGCGTACACTGAACAGTTGTACTAAGCGAGGATGTGAGTTGCCAGAATGGTAGACTTTATTCGGCTGTTAAACAAATCATATAGCCGCAATACAAAAGAGAGAACCTGATGAGAGATGAATAATGCAAACTAGAACCAATAGATGTGGTTACTGTCGACGTTGGTCTTAAGTTATTCATTCCATATGCGATTTTGTGCGGTTACAAGTAAAGCACATTCCAAATTCACCTGTCGTCGGAATTATCTTTGTTGTGACCTTTGAAATTACTCGGGAACTACTGTAACGTGCGGTCGAATTCGGCAAGCGCGCACAGTTTGAACATGAATTGTGCAGCAGGGCGTGATGCTGTGTTGTCGATGCGGTTTTAGTTTACGTTTGTGTAAGTAGTGTGTATGGTTTACCTGGGCTTTGGCTCATGCCCGTCTCTTGTGTTTTTTTCTGGATTGTTGTGGGAACCCGTACTTCGGAAGTACGCCGTCTCCCGGTGTCTCCATATTGCCCCAGGGTTGGTCCGTAGGTGTGACGAACAATCAGTGTGCAAACAGACAGCTTGCATGTTACACTACGCGCCAGATCGCATCAACTGGAAAAGCGGGAAGTCAAATGTTGCTGTACGAATTTTTGAAAAGAAAGCAGGACGAATTTACAACCACAACTTGCCTAAGCAGAAGCACAATTTCTCCGATAGGAGACTCCAAGACCTCTCCAATCACTTCTGCTGCACGGAATTCATCTTGTGACACCGCCAACGCTGACATACCATCCACTGCAGCAACACAGCAATACCTCGTGGCACCATGGAGATTCACCGGACAGCATGTTTGGCAAGTTTTATTCACCCTGTTCTTCTTCTTGTTATATTCCTAAACTTTGCTGATTAGTTAGTTAGCCAGCATGAGACGTGTCACTAGTCCGACCGCCGACATTTGCGGACCGTGTTCGAAGGTGGTAGGGCCTCACAGCAAATTCATGGCCTGTGTATTTTGCAACCACCGGGTTCACTGCAAGTGCGACCCCGATTTCCCCACAAGCTTGTAGTTGAGGCTTCGAGACTGAATTATCCCGGCCCTCAGATATCACTATGTGGGATGCTGACCAAACCTCCTTAAAGACATCATCACTCAGGATAAATATACAACAAGCGAGTTAGTCAGTTTCCCAATCTGTATAGTATGCAGCCTCGATACGCCAACTCCAGGCAGCCTCAGCCCGGCCACACAAAACCAAAGCCCGCCATCTCCTGAACTAGCTAGTAAACCAGCTTTTACAGGCCGCAGTGAGCAGAAGCGTGGTAAACGCATCGTTACTGCGTTTCAGCAAGCTGGTGCGCCCAAGCCACCCATCAGCACGAATCAGGAAAGCTCTAGGCCGTTAGTTGAAAGCCGTAAACTCACAGCCGTCCGCCAGCTCAGAACACATGGCACAAATACACCCAGGTGTAGTCACTGCCCCGAGTCCGCCAAACATGATTTCATTTCCTATAACGTCGCAGGGAGCGAAGGCATGCTGCTCAACCATAAGTATGGTAATGATCAGTTGCAGTAAAGATCCCTTTGTGGTCTACTTGAGCTGGGTGCGGAAGACAAACCCACTGTATGCAGGCTTCGCACCATGACAGACACCCTCGGCCAATCCGTGTCACGTTCGGCCAGATAGAAGACGTCGATGAGGCTTTCCTAACAGCATCTTCCTTGACTAGACTCAACGATTCTTGTGCAAAAGCGAAATCTGACTTCCTTTGGGTGATCAGAGAGACTCGACGAATGGCATAACGCAACTCTCAGAGTTCCCAGTGTGACCGAACGAGTAGTTTAGCTGTTCACGGCGTATCGCAGCTGAGGGATGCGGATACAGCGCGGATGCATATGCACGACATCGACCAGTGCAACTTTATCCGAGCCAAACTAAACCTAGACGTAGAGAAATGTGAAGCATGGTCTATCCGACGCCCTCTGCGCCCAGTACACCTGAGCTCAATCTCAGCCCCAAACTATTAGGAATCATTCGTTTAGCAAGAAATATGTTGTCAACTGTGCTTTAGAGGTGGTATTGGACTTGTTGAAGTTCGTCCGTTATGTTTGTCGTCTTTTGTCTGGTATGATGCGGAACGATGAATCCTTAGAGGTGTATTTGGTTTGGTTGTAAAAGGTCTACCCATAATCTGCCTTTATTTCTTTGCTATGTGCAGTAAACGATCATAACGAAATTTGTACCCCAATTGCACATGAAATGTTTGCCTTTTTCTTCTTACAACTGGCATTGTCTATCTGTTAAAACTTCCTTCCTGGTGTTGTTGACACGTTCTCGTCTTCATCAGTACCCAATTGTTTTAATGAGTTCACTTCCCGTTGACTGGTGGCTGTTTGTGGACACGTACTTAGTTGCCCCTGTTTGAACCTCTTTCCTGGATAACTTGTGTACCCGGTTAATTCACATTCAAGGTGAGACAGTATCTTTGTTGTAATTTGATTAAACAATACCGTATAGATTCTAATCCTTTCGATCGCCTTTTCTTACGTTTTTTGGGCTTGGAGGATAGTCTCGTTAACTCGACCGTCTGAATAAGCGTTATTGGAATTGTCAAACACGCGGTACCGAGTGATATACCTTAAATCACCAGGAGTGATTTAACAGGTGGTATAAGTTAAAAAAAGCTTCCCATCTGAGATCCGACTCCATGCAGATTAACCAAGGTCTGAGCGTGAAAGGCATTTCATCGGTATGCCTCCCATGGCTGCAAGTATGGTACGGATGCCCAAAATACCGGAGGTCATCAGTAGCCTACCACCTCCCGCATAGCCAAAATGCCTGGTATAGCCGACCTCGAAAGGGTCGGCCTAGCTCAAGTTGTACCCGTTACACGTCTGAAGGCAGACATCATCCCAGATGAGGGTACGCAGGTGCACCATCTGGCTGGTGGTGTGTTTACTAGTGTTCTTTCTCTAAAAAAAACAAATTGGAGAAACTGCGTCAGCTTGTTGATTCAAAGAAGCCCAAGATCTCAGGTGTAGCGGAGATATGGCTAACGCCGGGCATATCCAATCACGAGATAGAATCTTCTGGTTATATCATCTTTCGCAAGGATCGGCTAGCCAGCAGAAGTGGGGGTGTAGCAATCTACGTTGAAGCTAAATTACGTGGGGCCCTAAACAGAAACCCACCCCTGCTTCCACTTGAAGAGCCTCTGTGGAGAAATGTTCAAACATCTCACTTGTCACAAGTCATTGTCGGCATCATTTATCGTGCCCCGTCCGCAGCTCCAGCATGGGAAGAAACGGTGCACAGTGTCATCAGACGGGTAGCCACGATCCCCGGACACCGCATTATCGTTCGGGAGGATCTCAACTTCCCACATGCAGGTCTCTCAAGCGGGCTAACGACCGGCACTGCGGTCACGAAATTCTACAACTTCGTACAGGAAGTAGGACTCATCGAGCATGTCGATCAACCCACAAGGTGGACAGAAGGTCACAGGCCATCCCGAGTAGACATGGTGCTAACCACCGAGCCCCATATGGTAGATATAGTCGAAGTTGGTGAGCCTCTAGGTGCAAGCAACCATGCCACGATCAGTTTTCGCCTAACATTTGAAGTCACGATCACTCGCCCTCTAATATCGGCTCACCGTATTTTCAGACGAGCCAATTTCCGAAAGATGCAAAAATATTTATCCTAGGTTAACGGGCCACCGCCTGAAGAATGTAGCACGATAGACGAACATCTAGAGCGTATTATGTCACACCTAAACACCGCGATAACTGGTTCAGCAACACTTTATACTCCACTCCCCACCTGCAAGTCGTTCTGGCTCAAACCATCGATCAAGAGTCGTATTAAAGGGAGGCGGGCCCTGCAATATTCATTTCTCCATAAAAGAAGTGGGGCTTCGCACCTGGCATACAAATGCTGTTGTAATCAATGCACAGCAGCAGTACGCGCCGACCACAGGTCTCACCAAGTATCACTTGCGAGATCTTTCGCGGATTGCCCCAAAAGATTCTTCGGGTACATGGTCCCCTTGACCAGGTCGAAAGTTTCCATATCCTCGTTCATGGTACCTCCAGGACTCTCTACCTCCAACTGCGAGGCAGCCGAGATATTGCGTGCTCAGTATGCATCTGTCTCCAACAACTTTTCTGAGACGGAACCATGCATCACGGTGTTTTGCCCTGATCGCTCCTAAGAATCCTCACCTAATCTTACCCCGGCTAATGTGCGTGCCGAGTTACTCCCGCTGCTCGTTGATAAGCCGCTGGGGCTTGGCGAGATACCCCAAAAAATGCTGAAAGAACGTGCACATAGGTTGGTGAAGCTAGTTGCTCGTTTGTTTCGACACTCATACTTTACTGGTTGTATTCTAGCCACTTGGGAGCACGACATCGTCTCTCTAACCTACAAGAATAGGGATTTAACGAACGCCAGTAACCTCAGACCAACTGCCCTACTACCAACCATGTCGAAGGTGATGAAGCGCATAGTAGGCGATTTCGTGGGAATACATTTAACCACTGTTGGCGCCCGGGCAACACGGTTCCAGAAGCGGCCACTCATGCACGACCAACCCACTGATTGCTGCTGACTCGTGGACAGAAACCTGCCGAAGAACGCCTCCCAGTTGATGCTGTGTTTTTTGACTTTACAGTATACTACTGGGGAAATTGAATGGTACGGGCTTATGCAGTAAAGTTTGTTTCTGGCTCAAACAATACCTATTCTGTCTGACATACACTGTTATGGTTAACAGTGAGCTATTCAGGCTGTTCAGCGTTACAGCTGGTGTACCACGAGGCTTCATACTGGGTCCCTTGTTATCCTTGGTCTATGTTAACGATCTCCCGGGCGCGAGTAACTCCCCCATCGTGATGTATGCTGACGATACGAAACTATGGTGTCTTACATAGCGTTGAAGACGCAGAAGACCTTCAAAGAGGCCTAGATGCCTTGCATTTGTGGTCCGTGGAAAATCGACTGTCCTTCAACACGTCCAAGTCAAAGACTATGCGCGTTCGTCATAACAGCACTGGAACACATCGCATCGGTGGAGCTATCCTAGCCACTGTCCACCAGGAGCGCGATCTAGGTGCCATCGGGCCTCTCCCCTAGTACTAACACTATGCAGTTGGTAAAGAAAACCAGCAGCAGGCTAGCTATGCTTAGTAGAGTCTTTGGGCATTTCCCAGTCGACAGATTCTCACGCATCTACGGCACACTGGTAAGTTAAGTGCCGGAAGTCAAAATTCAGGCATGTGCGCCGTACTGGAAGAAAGACGTCACTGCTCTAGAGGCAATCCAGAGACGGGTCACTAAGCGGGTTGATCGTCTTTTTTCCCCATCGTATGAAGACCGTCTGTCGAAACCGGAACTATTCCCTCCAGCCTGCAGGCGCTTGAGAGGTGACCATATAATAACATACTAAATCCTATGCTCCCCGAGTCATCACAACAAACATCTTTTTGCACTCGTCAACACGGTGTCTCAGGGGCAATAGTTGTATTGTCTCCATATCGCGCAGTAGCCTGTTATGCAGACGGCATAGTTTTACTGTCGCAGTCTGTTCGACATGGAACGCATTTCTTGCGAAGATTGTCAGGGCAAAGTCAGTCGATGCATTCAAAAGACAACTAGATGACTGGATTATGCTAAGATGGCCGTTGACAGTCGAATACACATACCCTCATGTACCTTCCCTGTCATTTCCTTCTTCTCTCATCTTCTCCCATTTTCCGCTGCCTTCCTCGTATAGTTTTCCACTTCCACTGTTATATGACAAAACGGTGCAACCTCCCTAGGTATCCCACCGCTGCTAGCTGCTTTACCACTCAACACACCTCACATATTCTCACCATTTCAGCAGTTCACGTGATCGGTGCGGAAGGACAACAACCGAACCGAGAGAGAATGTGTTGCGGAACCACAAACCCTGTACTGCTGAACTTGACCGGAATATCTCGAGGCGGGGATACTACGCAAGTTTTACACATCCAGTTCCGCAATAAACCCTTGAAACCGGTGAAACCAGTTAAAAGGTGCAAGCGCGTAACGTGACCCTCTCTAGAAGAAAGGCCGGTGAGATTTTCATGGGTCAGGGAGCACAGAATCTGAGTGATGAGGTGTAAGGATTATACCTCTTGATTCCTCAGAAAGTAGGGTCTAGTTGTCTGTTTTTGGCTCGGAAGAGTTTCGGAGATGTCGTTATAATCAGAATCAATGTCACGTTTTTCCGCTAACGTGGAAACAGAAGGGACGACTGAGATTTGGGCGCTTCATGGTTTTCCCGTACTTCTGTTTCGTCGATCATTATAGCATCCTCTGCTGCTGGTACCAGGCTACGTAGAAAAACCGCATCCTCACGGCCATCAAGAAAGCAAACGCAAGCACAAGTCGCATCGCACTCCATCAAAGCAATTTCTTCTATATACTAGTCACATTTCGACGTCCGGTTTTGTTTCCCGAGGCGAACTTTGTCAGGGTCCACCAACAAACATCATAAGAAGAGACCCGTGGAATTCCTACGGCTATTACAGAACATCCGCTGCTGAAGGGTACAACTGGTTTTGGTACACAAGGAAAACGTGTGGAGTGAAGCGCATCTGGTAGCACGATGACCCAGTGTCCAACAGTACGTCTTCCCGATTTGAGTGCAGACAACATAGTTTTCCACATAACATCGTTCAAACGTTCTACTTGCCTGTTAAACTGTGGGTTATAGGCTGTGGTACGGTGGGTTGCGATGCTCTTATCTTAGAGAACTGAGAGTTATCCTTTCGATTTGAACTCTGAACCTTGACCTGAAAAATGGACTGAAGCTAAACCATAAATGAGGAATACATTTGTTAGGCAATCGATCACCATGGACGAAGAAGTTTCAGCCTAAGAATAAGCAAAATAGAAAGTGAGAAATCCATCGATAACTGTCAAGAAAAATCTGTTCTTTGAGGTTGGGTGAGTGGGTCGTTTAAAATCAACGCTTAATCTCTCAAATGATTAGGTGGATTTTTTCAAAGGTATGTGTGGCGGAGTGGTAAGCGGGGTTGGTTTCCAGAGCAATGATTCGCTAAACATCCTGGGGGCTGAACGGTTGGTTTTGCGCATGGACCAGATGGGACATACGTGTACATCCAGGGTGACATAATAATTCATGAAACGTTGTTGACTCCACATAATGAAAGATACAGCAGTTGAAATTGCCCGACAGACTAACAATCACGCGATCGTCAGAGCCAGGACGGTAGAGAATGTCATACTGAGAGGTGAAGAGTTCAAGTCACCAGTGCCGTATTCTCTCTTTTTCTTGACATCCTCTGTTTGTTTTCGATCGAAAGTACAGATTGCTGAATCGTGATGAGTGATCCAGTAGGAAATATTGCCACTCTTTAAACTTTGCACAATAAGGTAGGCTACTTCTTTGACAGAAAAATGCTTATATTCCGAAGGCTTTAGAGGTCTGGGGGAAATGCGACTGGTCATCCGTTCTAGTTTAACGTTGCGATGATAGCGATATCTGTTGCGTCAGCTTCAACTGTCGTGGACATTCCCGGTTCTATAGCAATTACGGTTGAATCTTGCTTCACTTTCTTAAGATCGTCAGACGAAACCAAAGTCTCTTCGCGAAAATGAAGGTCTTATTTATGGCAAGCGCATTGATTTTGTCTCAAATTTGTGAGATATGTTGATAGTAGCAAGCGAACATACTGATAACTTTCTTTTGTGCCCTAAGGTTCGACAGGACTGGTAGCACTTTCAATGATCGCAGACGCCCTGGATCCGGTTCAATGAGACCCTGTGAAAGTTCATGACCCTAAGATGTGATGTTGCGCGTACTCATAGCTCTGCTTTGTTCATTACGAGTGATTCTGTACTTGCGAACTGTGCTGAAGTGTTGTGTGAGTGTACAATCATGGTCTTCGTTTAGAGTGCCGCAGATGGTCGGACTGTCCAAGTAGACGAAGGTTCGTGGAAATTTCTCTCGCCGGACGATCTTGCCGGTGGCACGTTGGAACGCTGTCACACTAGTGGTAACACCGAAAGGAATTTGAGTAAACTGATAAAGACAGCCGACGGCTTGGAATGACTGAATGTCTTTTCTTCCGTCTTGATAATTATCTGATGGTACGCACTCTGGGACTCTTGAGTACTGAACACTTCATAACGAGGCGAGGGGTAGGTGTCTAGGTAATTGAACCGATTGGTTGTCTGACTGTGGTCAGCAGTCATTCGACGATTTTACCGTTACCAAGACTTGGGCTATCACAGTTGAGGCAGGTTTCATAATTTCGGCGTTCGAGGGTTTGTAAGTTTCAGACATGATGGACTTCGTCGGATAAAAAATTGCGCTTGAATTTGGTGACCATTGGCGGGCAATCAGGTAACAGGCGTTGAAACAAAAACGACGAAAAAGCAGAGAGCAAGTATGTTGCAAAGTGAAAACAGTGACTCAGAGCCGGAACAATATACTTGGAATAACCTATGTCCTTAAGGAAGTTACGTTCTAGTAATACATCACTACACAGGTTGTTGATAAGTGATAACTGGCTATAGTTATGACATTTTGTTGAAACAAATGGAAACAAAGCAGTGACCGAGTGTGAAGCTGGATAAACTGGTAGATGTCATATTGATTCCTTGATGGAAACAGTAGATTTATCATTTATGCTTCCGAACCGCCTGTGCCAAGGACAGCTTTTAACCGAATGCCATCCAAGTAAATCTCAATGACAGCATCTGACAGGCAAGCGGGAGGCCGCTGCAACTGTGAAGGATGATGATCCAGATTCAGATGTTGCTGCGGAATGTACATTCTTAGACGCCTGACACACCTGTTCGTTTTGTTCTTTCGTTCCACAGCGCTTACAGGCGGCACCGCCAGCTGGACGCGGCTTTCGCAGATGCCGAGGTAATCAATAAAAATAAGAGATGACCCCGTTTTATTTTAGAAAGTTTCCTGTGGCTGCCGTGAATTCAGCGTCGTATGTTTCCGGAATGAACGTTTGAGGGTATTCAGCAACTTGTAGCAAAACGGCGCAGGAGAATTACTGATTGTAAGAGAATGGTTGCCATCGAACTAGGTTCAGTTGTTTAACTTAATTAAAAGCTGAAGTAAGGTTCGAAGATTTATATTCCAGTAGTCACTGACGGATTGAATAAGAGCTTAAACCGCGAATAGGTGGATCACGAAAAATTCCCCGCGGTACATCGCAGAAAAGACTGCTTGTAAACCGCAGTCAGGGGCCAACGATGTGAATTTCTGAAAGAATTCAATCAGGCTGTCCGTTCTCCTGCTCATCAGCGGTTAGGACATGTCGAGCAAAAATACTGTTGTTTGGTTGAAATTACAGATTTCGAAATGTGCATATGGTTGTTTCGTAGGTGACACACTCCGCGATGTGTTTGTTCACAAATTGCCGATATAATTAACGACAGTGGCCAATGTATTTATTGAAAGTGATTTCGCAGCAGAAGTTGGGTCTTCCATTGTCTTCCGTTGGTGAAGTCGTTGATCATGTGCGGCAGGCAAATGAGAGTCGACGTTGAAACAATCAAGACACAGAATGCGATCAGACATTTTATAAGTTCACTGGATTGTGGTTACTTGAAACGTACACTCAGTAGACTGATCCAAGGGGAGAGTGTGAGTCACCAGAACGATAGGCTTCACGTAACTTTTAAACAAGCCTCATAGCTGCAATACAGAACAGAGGGCGTGATTTGCGATAATTAATGCAGACAAAAAAAATACAAGCGCACAACATCCTACTTCTAGTCCTGTCCTGCTACTGAACACAACAGGCTGTGATGTGACGGTTGGTCCAGAATTTCTGACCAGTCATCCTAACGGTTAATCCGCGTAAAGTCTTTCAGGGTCTTCTTAAACGACACCTCTCAAGGCATCTCTTAAACAATGCTCTCATACCTGTGTCTCAGGGTGGATTCTTACTAAATGGGTCCTAGAACCCAAAGTGGTGGTAGTCGTGAATTTACTGGGATTAAAGTCATGAATACAATATTGTGTTTTAGACCTTTATAACAACTAGTTTGAATACCAAAAAGAGGGTGGTCATTACAAATTATTATTCTCGTCCGATTCGCCTATTGTGTGGCCAACACTTCGGAGTCGGCCAGGTGTTTGCTGAGCTGTGTAAACAACATGTTTCTCTTAGTGGATGGCTTGAATGATGCTAGGGATCATGGCGATATATTGCACGCCATTTTCATCAAATTCGCTAACAAATGTAACCAGATACCACACAGTCCCATTCTACCACGTTGAGGCCGATATAATCCTGACCAGGAGAACACGATTATACTGTCAGAAATCAGATATCGCAAGACGCTACTAAGATATAGATTGGCGTGGAATGTAAATATTTCCCGGTGAACTCACACTGCTATAGGTTCAAAGATTTCCCATAAATATCGACCAGGTTCTCGTGCAAATTCACAGAGCGTTTGGTGGCCAAATACATTGTCTATCCGGAGTCTGCTTCATCCGTGTTTTCATTGGTTTCTGTCGTTCGCAATTTATGGGCTAATCGGAAATGGCTTCTACTCGCATCAGCCGTTCGCCGTTGTCCTCATCTGCTATTAGCGTTCGTGTTCAGTAGGATTCAAATATAACATACAAAAAAGAAAGACATGCGATATCAGAAGTGATATTCACCACTAGGTCACCTCGTTTCTTAATGATATATCCTTTCGTATTAAAGCCGGTTCTGATTTCTCCCCATTCGCACTTATCTCAGCGGGTGCACGACCACTATTTTTATTCTACATAAATGATCTCCCGAAGGGGACTTTCAGTCATCCTCTACTGTATACTGGTGACCAGGAGATCTGGAACCCTGATGATCCCAACACTCTGCAGGCTGACCTTGGTGCTATCGGACATTGATCACGGGATCGGTGCCTCACTGTAGTGACCAACGATCGTGTTGCTTTTCTGAGGATCCCGGCTGCAACCCTGTTTTCCATTTCGTTTGTTCTGTACGCATGATTATGTGTACGTTCGCTATGGGATGCCGGGGATGAACCCAGTACCGCCTTCTTCAGTGGTGTGACTAATTGCACGCAGCGAATGCTTTCCTTTTCCCTAACGACTCATCTAATATTTTACTTGCAACTAGACTGTTTTTCAATCTGAATGCCCGTAATACCTGCGGGCCACCTATGGTGCAATTTGAAGACAGCGGAAGACCGCATTCTTCTGAACCGTGGGTTCCAGCAACAATCCCCCGAAAGGAAACAAAACGAACAAGCATGGCCTGAAGACCCAGTAAGCCATGCACACGACTTACACAAACTGGAACTAAAAAGACGCCGACAGCACAGTAGCACGCTCTGTTACACAATCTGAATTTAGCCTGTGCTCGCCCCCTGTTTTCGACTGTAAGTTACAAATTCCAATCATCAAGGATGCTTGACCCGCACCTATTCGAACGTTGTATAACGCACTTGTGATGGCCTGCAGATAGCCCAATTATGCCGATGTGCGAAGCTCTTCCCAAAATCTTCGTTCATATTGCAGACAGCTTCGTAAGGACCTTTGTCTGTCGTGTGCCTGATGCAAACCATGGCGTTTTGTTTTTTGCATGCATGTCCGCCTATGAACGTCAGTGACGCCACACACTTCCGGCTTCCCCGCACGCTTGACGATCGGATCCTTAATCCTTCTAGCTGCTTACACGTGTCACTGTCGTTTAGCACTAGTTGAAACCTATTGTAATTGTCGCATAACATACGTTCGGCCTTCCCAAATTATTCGTACCCTTACACTGCGTCTGGTACCTTTTGCGTATATTTGCAAAGTGTTAAGTTAATGCACGTACACGCCAAACCCCGGAAGATTTTGTGGGGTTTTCGCTTGTTGCGCATTGGATTATACGGAGTTGGCCACAACCACTTTCGCGTTTCTTTTTTCCTGTATTGGTCGCTGCCGTTGGTCCCAGGCTAAGTTAGAACCAACCGCTTATCGTGTTTCCAAACAATGCCGGAAATAATCGGTTTGTTTCCAAACCCTACTGAGTTGTAGTGGCCCGATGCATGAGATTATTAGAGTTGAGATCATGAGAGTTCCAGATTTCCGAGTCATCCATGTACAGAACAGGGTGGCTGGAAATCGGTTCCGGCGAGAACAAGACAAGAAGCTTTCCAAGCTTCGTCGTCGAACCTTCTTTAGACGGCAGCTGTGTTTTTACAAAGTTGTTAACCTTTGGAACGGTCTTCGCCCTCAGGTCGTTAGCAGCGCTTCTAGCAACCTTTTTAAAACATCAACTGACTCACATTTTCCAAAAACTATATTATGTAAGCAAAACCTTGTTTCTGGTATTGACTGTAACCTCCAAGAACGAGGCTGCGCTGTGCTTTCAAAGTGTGCCTTTCAGATCGAAAAACGCCCTCTTGACGCTAAGCGAGAAAGACTGACTGGACCGGGGAAATTAAGGATTCTACCTCGAACCCGTGTGTCAATTGCTGAATTGCCCAATAAGAGAAGATCTACCATTAAGAAACAAAATTCTCTGCCGTGAATCACTGCATGGTTACGGATATCAGGCAGCTAGTATGTCTTTCTTCAGACCGGTATACACGACCTGATTAGCATACTCAAGGAGCGGTCTTATATAAACCCCGTACAGCGTTTGGAACGCCTTCTTGTCTATGCGGGAGGAAAGTGCGCTTAATCATCCTAAGACAGGCAAACCCTTTTTTCGCCACCATCTCGTGGTGATG
>LUCH01018034.1:0-19644 GCA_013368495.1 Paragonimus heterotremus
TAATTCTACTTGCGTGTTCTAAATTTATCGGGGGACATAACTGTTTCAAATATATACAGTCGATTGCAGAGTAAAAGAGAACACGCTGCGCTGCACTTGGCGGGTAAAGAAAATGGTAGCAAGTCTGCCCTAAAACCAATAAATATACGTGGTATCCAAACTGGTATGATACCGCGTCCAAATAAGAGTAGCATTGGTCAGCCCTAAAACCAATATCCATCCGGCGTCTAATCGCATGCCACACAAACAAGCGGATGCCCCTTTCCACTGATTACACTGCTCTGACCAAACGGTTCCAAAGATGATCTCGACAAGAACTGTTTACGTGATATAGGGGGACCAGAATCAAGATTTATCAAAGAAGTACGGAAAAAGGCCGCTTGTTAGACTGAGGCCCACACCACCACTCAATGAATGGTTGAGGACTCATACAATCGAATCACTCTCTACAACATGATTGTGCATACCTTTTTTCCTTTTGGTCGGCGGGCTACCTACATATCTGTCTAACGGTGCATCAAGATTATTTGTGGGTTAACCCAGCAGAGTCGAATTACATCCGGCTAAAGCCGTAAAATAAGAGCGAATTTGGTGAACAGCTGGAGGCGAATAGTTCACCAGAAAAGATTCAAATCGGTGACCTACTTGTGGGAGAGGACGGACAACTATGTGGCATTTGTCTACGTGAAGCAATAAAAATGCATAACATCCCAGCTGAAGGTCATATTGGTGTGACTGTGTAGAAGAGAAGCAGGTGGAATTTTGATGCCATAACACACAAGAACGAGTAACCGCCAGAAGTCAAAACAATCCTAACCGTTCCGTTTCTAACCAGTAAGCGCACGCCGAAACAGCAGAGAGCTGATGTGGTATATTCAATGTACGAACATACTACAACCATGATTGAAAAAGAACGACTTAACTAAGACAACTGGAAGCCAGTTCACATTTACGAGCACACGGAGATGCTTGAACGCATGCAAATACAGACAGGCGAGTGTGAAATGATGCTAACCTATTATATAAAGGTGCGGACAGACAGAAACATAAACCCTCCGAATCGTAGTGGATAATTTTAACATCGATTTTATGTAGTACTGATGTAGCACTGATGTATTGCTGTCTATGATGATGATGATGATGACTATGGTCATTAAATGATAATTAGTTGGTAGACCGGATGACGTAAATGGCATGCTATGTGCAGGAATGCACACCAGACATTTAATGCAAACTCAGATGACAATAGTTATGAGAAAAGTCAACAGGATAGATATGTATACAATAAAAGGTGAATAATCTGATGACTCACACATCGTCCGATTGTACATGGTTGCGACTTTGAGAGTGGTTGTTAAGTTGATTACGACCAACCGGCGAAACGGTCGTTTGCGAATGGAGTTCGTTACATGAGTGTTCAAGCAGTTTTACATCTGACTACGAAAAAGTAGAAAAATAACCTGTTAAGCGCAAGATAACCTGATATGAGGGAAAAAGGGGTGCCAAGATAATACCACAAGCAATTTTATAAAACAGCAATACTTTAGACCAAACAGTTTAAGATTAACAGTAGCACTGACTGTAAAAGAGGTGACAATTAAGGGTTCCGTACATAATCACAATTTCATATGAGACGTACGTGTTTCGTCAACCTAAGATTTTGTTATGGTTTGCCAGTGTTTTTCATATACAGGAAACAATCCGTTACAGGTGGCTGAAAGCATCGCAACGGCAAAATGTTCAGTGTGAAGGAACCCGGCATGAGCACGATCAATGGAACAAAACAATAAGAGTATGATGTGAATGGCTAAAGGCACGATAATGAAAAAACAATGGCGGTGTTCGAACAGCATGTGCATCTGCAACTTGCTACAATAATATGGGGAGAAAGTCGCCTCGTACATACACAAGGTGGCGACATTTAAGGGAGTGCAAGGGCGCCAGAAATACGTGAATCGTGAAAGCTTATGGGACCCAGAAAGGGGTCAAATCATAAGGATCTAAGTGAAACATCCAGCCAATGGGGTCACACTTGCCCTAGCCCCCCGCTTGAATTGTTTCATTGTACGACGGAAGTCGTGAAGTGAATACTATTGGGTGTGTTGGCAACTGATTAGCATCCACTACCGCTCGAAAACAAACCATGAACTGAGTACAATAACTTCACATGAGATGGTAAGCAGTCGCAAAACAGATCCATACACAGCCTGTGGGTTTCACAACTTTAGTAATCAGGTTGTTAACTGAGAAATCACAAATTCATTACATCTTCTCCACACATCTCGTGCGGATGCACCGAACATACAATTCTTCCTTGATAACGTTCAAGACGGCTCGTGTATTTCGATGACTTATCGGGCTAAAATGGACAGTATGACGATCACATCGACAGAGCTACTTACATCAAGCAGAGCAACAGGCAGAGATCTGATAAGCCACAGTCTCCTGGTCCTCCAGGTTAAGAAATAGACGAAAGCTGGAATCTTTTTCCGGAAAAAGCACCAGTTTTAGTACACTGCCACCCACAGGCCGCTATGCGGTAGACTTCTGAGCCAAAGGCTTTGGCTGAAGATCCTAATCGTCCTCTTGTCTAGGTATGGACGTCTTGGCAGTATCTTACTCCACATAATACCATAAATATTCACCCCAGTAATTCCATACAGCATCACTCGTCTCGTAAAATAAACCGGATCACCCTATCTGCTATATACAACAGAGTGGGTAGACAAAAACATGCTACTGCAGACCCCTCCCCCATTGTCCTCTCAACTTTAGATCTTAGGTCCTTCTTGGCCCTCATTTATAGTAATCACTTTACAGGCCCCACACTAGATATAGCAGATCATAGCAACACTGTGCCGATAGTCATCAACTCTTGACATCTAACCTCAAGCCTCCCAAGTCCATTGCCTAGACCCAGAATGCTAATTAATATTGATGCCTTCAACGTTCTCATTCTAAAACAGAATGATGGAAAGGCCGCTCTTGCAAGAACGCTAAACTGGTTGAAAGTCGATTTTTGCGGCACTTCGGGGACTAGAATCCAGGAAAGTAGTTGACGTATAGAACAGCACCCATACAATCTACCCTATACTGATTATACTCCTCGGGCAAACAGAAGACTGCCGTTACTGGTCAGGATGTAGTAGATATAGCCCTCCGCACAACGGCCATATTCGCACTGGTAGATAAGATTCCCGTTAACAGTAGACTTTGTGCCGTTCGCTTGGAAGGTCCTATTAATGCCAGCTCTGAAAGCAAAATCTTTCGAAATCGTTTCATACCATCTGATTATGATTCAACCGACTGTAGTGACGTCAGTGTCATGGAAGCCTTTTACATGGATTCCGCCGCTCCAGACTAGTCGACAAATGGTTCCGATATAGTAAATTCGGTCGGAGATACGAAAGCCCAGATCAATCATCCTAGTGATTCCGAGTTTCACGCAAGTGATAAGTTTTGGAGAGCATCACACCGCTCGCATAATGGTGGACGGTTATTGCAACTGTGTGCTATTTTTGGCTATTCGTTAGTTATTTTTAGTCAGCACTAGTTTCAGACATCGTGTGCTTCACTGTTACTCTTGGCGCCCCCGTAACCGAATCAGGCCTGGTCCCACACAGATCATATGGCAAGTAGTTATGGGTGGCGGGGCCCTATTCAGGACTGTTGATCTTACTGCAGCAAACAGTTGAATGCTGATCATGCGTCTGTATGCTGCCGTTTTGTTCTCACTTCTGTACGGCAACGACCTCACCGACAACAACGGCTGGTTGTTGAGAAACCGGCTATACCGTCGGTGAAACATAAATAACAAGCTATATCAGAATGCCAACTCACCAGTGCTCATCCCCAAGATCCTATTAGCTGCTGGAACGGAGCCTTACAGATCACTCACAAGGCGAATATTATATCACAACATGCGGCACGGTGGCTCGTGGATTAAGCAAACAGTGGACCTCAGAGAAATTTCTAGAGTTGCCAGATGTCAGACAGAACGTTCCTCCTGACAGTGTATACAAGTTTAAGAGAGATTTCCAGAGTAAGCTGAAACATCGCCTGGTTGCCGATTGTGAGACTTGGCTAATGGAAAACGTTAAGGAAGTGAAAACCGTTGTTGCTCCGCGGAACACTAGTAGACTTTACAACCTTATCCGTGCTGCAAACCCGAGGCGAACGCGTGTCAGCGGGGCAGATGGCACATTCATCCACAATAAGTCCAGAAGATTAGAATGCCGGGCGGGACATTCTGAAAATCGAATTAGCTGATATCCTGGTTCTGCCGTGTTATCGCCACAAACTTACAATGTAGCCTCCTGGTCGGTAGATTTAAAACCACCCACTAAAACTAAGGTGAGCAATCGCATTTCGACTCTCAGACGAAGTAAGGTTTCTGGAACAGATAATCTCGTGCCAGCAATCATCAAAGAAGGTGGGTGGGGGCGACGGTAGGGCATTCGACGCAGTTGTTTCAACTCGTGTGGGCAACGGAGACTATCTCCACTAGCTACGGTTACTCGAAAATAGTTCCCACATTCAACACCACCGAGGAATTAGTTTGAACCCAGTCATTTCAAGGGTTCTGGCATCCATTTCACTTCATCAACTCACTGCAGCTCAGAGGGCAAACGTTAGAGAACATGGGATACATCTCTGGCGACAGAGGGTTCTCTCTTTGAGGCCCAAAGGTCATGTATGTAGGGCAACAGTGAGGGCTGTATTCCTTTACGACAACGAAATATAGTCGCTTAGTGTAGACGACGTGAACCGTCCACAGGTATTTGACCACCGATGTCTGCGTTCGATCGCACGCATTGAGTCGCATCAGCATGTAAGCAACGATGTTGTTAAGAAGCAGGTATCCCGTCGTGATTGTCGAACGAACTCTCTTGTTCAATCCTTACATCTGCGCAGAGTTAGATGGTTAAGTCATGTATTAAGAATGCCAGCTAGTTGCCTGCTACACCCATCACTTTTTGTCGATACTGCTCTCTATTGGTGTAATTTGCGGGATGTATATGTGATGACCTGGTGTGAAGGAATGAAGTCGTTCCTGAAGGGATTAGCTACTGTAGGTCGGGTTCGTCCCTTGAGTTAGGGACCTCGCGACTCAAAGAGTCGGTGGCTGGAGACGTTAGGTTAGATGGCGGCTAACTGGGCTCATTGGCGTGAATGTTGTCGTTGTTTGGCCGAGTTGTCTGTGAAGTTAATGCATTTGACGACGCGGGACGAAAAAGGCCGTAAGGAAGCTGTTTTGCTTATGGCGCTTTGCCTTCATTTTTAACTCGGTTTGTTTGCAAGGTATAGGCACCTTGGTATTGAGGGTTTGATTATAGACGCAGTTTTTCTCAGTGGTTAAGTCTCTCCCTGTCTCTTTCTTTTTCCTCCTATCTTTCTGTGTATGATTTCCTTTTTCCTTTGTGGTTATGTGGCAGTTAGGCATCGATGAAAACCACTGACGTATTGCTGTCTATGATGGTGATGGTGAAACTGCATGACGTGGTATTCTGGAAGGTGAACACTTAGTGTCTCTGGGTATCTCAGGGTGAATCTGTTTGTGAAGCAGCAACTTGTCTGCTGTTGCATGTGCAAATGTATTTTCGATAACCAATATTGCGACAAATCTGTTAATTTGGGAGTAGACCTAACTGTGGAACGTCTGGACTTCATCTGGATTCGAACCAGCGACAGAAACAGCATGTCCATATGCAGCAAGTGGTCTATCAGCTGAACCGCGAAGCTACACTGGATGCTCAGAGCTTTCACATGGATGCTCAATTACCGCCCAGCCCACTGTGACATGGTGAATCCACCAAGTAACCCAACAGATTGCCCAAGTAGGGTTTCTCGGTCAGTTCAAACTGGAATCCACCCACGTCACCCACAAGCATTGAAATCGTATTACTAAGAGATAACTTTCGCTTGGTTTTTCTGACGAACGCACCTGTTTCATTCGCGAATCTCCATCATTCATGACATCGCGAAGACGTTGGATTGTCGATTAGGGCGAATTTTTATAATGCTATGTCTTACGGATCTGAGGCCTAATACTTTCGTACGGAAGATGCGTGTAAGCTTTCCGTGTGTTCATGAGCGTTTTCTCCGGTTAGTCTGTGTGATGTAGACAGTCTATCCGTGCCTCTTTAAGAAATGTGTGAATTTGCAGTGAATGACTAAAGTAATGAGAACACAGTTTACACTGGTTGCATTTTTTACTTCGTGCGCCGAAGATGAGTCTTCCACACCGCACATTGTTTAACGTGGCTGCCATTGACTGGAAGAAACCGCGAGGTAGCTGAGGGACGACGTCATCACGGACTGTGACTTCCTTGGCCGCTCTGCTGTGTGTGTTTTGGAAACGCCGGCTTTCGGGCTAAGGGATATGTGACCATCCGCATCGCTAGTTCGAAATGTTGTCGGACATGACAATGTGTCGCAATAACTGATAGTACTGTCTTCACGTCATCTTCTTTCCGGAGATTTGGTATCACTTTGCTGAAAACTGTCATGCCTTTTGGAGTATTTTCCCGCCCCCAGGTCATGCTCTTCTTTGTGCTAGTTTCCTGTTTGTGCTCAGAGGTCTTCCGCTTATGCGTCCAAATTCGTTGGCTGGCATTCAAGTGAGGAGTTTGTGGGAAGAACTTACTAGGTGTACGGCTTTATACTGCACAATTCAAATGTTACGAACAAAGAGAACGAACTGCAGCTATACTGTGAAGCTCATCGTAATGACATAATTATCAGAGGAACTGTGCGTTCGGATTTCTGTCGCGCCCACGAACTTTGTAGCCAAGTATCTCTTGACTCCACCTGTCTCTGATTGAAACAACGGTCGTCTTGAACTTTAACGTAAAATGATTAAACGTGTTCATAGATGATGAACACCATTTGCTCGAGAGTTCGAAAGAGACGACGTGAGTCTTGTTGCCAGGGCATGGCTAAGGGTTTTACTTTGTGCCTTGTTACTGATTTAGTCGCCGACTCAACTTTGGGGTGATTACACATGTTATCACTAACTAGTCGCTCCGACTCGTAGGATGAGCTGAAAGTTGTATGAAACAGTTTAGGCTACTTTTATTAGATCTTACAGACGATGGGACTCGCATGTTGTCTGTTGCGCTCCAGACGACCGTTGGTCGAAATGAGAAGCAGCTTTGGAGCTTATGTTGTTGTTGCCTGACAGGACGCGTACCCCTTAATAAAAGGCTATCAGAACTGATAAACCTTTCACTCTGAGAAATTGAAGAGGTGCATTGTGGTTGCTGCTTTTCAAGAGTTATTCCGTTTTTTGAGTAAGCTTTACAAAGTCTGTCACAACTACAGAGTTGTCGGGGTTCTGCTTATAGCACGTCCTTGTTGCTCACTGTCCCTATTGCCGCGTTAACCCTCCAGACTCGTGGGAAGCCGAATGCTTGAAAATCAAGCAGAATTCCAGTCGAACCGAGGGTGCATTAATCGTGCTTTTATCCTGCGACAGGTCTTGGAGCATCACTGCTCTTACAGGTCATCAACAGTTACGGTCTTTTTAGGCCTGAAGGCCGCCTTTGGTTGTGTCGTCCATGAAACATCCTTAGGGCGATTTTCGTAAACAAGTCCTAGAGAAATAGGTTGATTTCCTAAGACCACTGTACTTCCGCTGTGTAAACAAAGTGAATGTCCACTGCAACATTCTCCGTTGTTCATCTCTTCGAGTAGCGTTTACCAGGAGTGTCCAATCTTTTTCGTTCTGTTCACCTTTATCATGGACGACATTCTAAGGAATTCGCCTAGTGATTCTAACTTTGCTGACAGCTTCTCGGCACGAGGAATATGCGAATGACCTTGGTTCACTTAACTCTTTTGGCAAAGGCATTGAGATCTTGTTGTGGAATGTGAATGACCACGTTTTTCACCAGTTGGTGCGCCTTGGAACTTCGGACTGTTAGATACAGCTTTAAAACTAAGATATTCCTGCTCGTAAAAAATGCATAATTCTCGAATATTATGCGCTGTAAGTGATGAAGTGCTCGTTTTATGTTGTTTTCTCTTTATCGACTTGACTGTAGCATGAGTTTGCAAAAAACTGAATTCACCTCGTAAACTAACTTTCAAATTTTTTCTTCCAAGTAGTTACTTTTGTTTGATACATGGAATAGGTTATCTTCATCTGTAGGGCTGTCTGTTGTTTTCCAAAAGATTTTGAAGTAGTCTACTGCTGTGGGTTGTATTTAAGGCCGCGACAGACACCACCAGTGTTTTATAAATTCTTAACTCAACGGAATAACGAGAATTGTTTCTTTATGTTTGTTGCCAGTGTTTGACAGTCTGGTTTGCATTATGATTAGATCTCATAGAAGTTGTTTTGTTTGTGTGCAGATAGGTTTATACTCAAAGATTTTATTTCTACTGGCTGTTGTTTATCTCTATTCCGTGTTTGTTTACCTTCGCACTACTTTCTTAGTCACGTCTTTTCCCGTCCTGTATAGAAACCGCCAAATTTTTGTCAACAGTCGGAATTAACCTCATATCAAACTCCAAAAGTTACCGTGGACGAATCTGATCTCCCTACATCAGGCGATGAGTCCAGCTTATCCGCCATGGCTGATGGAAAAACTTCTTGTCAATCACCTGCCGATCCTGGCACCCTGTCTTCGCCTACGGTTACTTTACAGAATTTTGATGAAAACGTTCGTCAACTTCGCGAAAAAAACAGTTGGGTAAGGTGGCACCCGTTTCTCGTATGCGTTAGTGACTCCCTTCTGTGAACAAATGCACATGCTACGATTTAGAACAACCTATTAGGCACTTGACATTCACGAGATTGGTCTGTTTAGTGCGCTTGTCGACCAAATGTTGTCTGTATTCGGTGATGATGCCAATAAACTACTCGGATCAGGTGGTCTCGGATTCAAACGTGTTCAGGTCACGGACACCGTCTACCATTCAGTTCACATTGTATTTTAAGCCGTCTGATGCATCTGCTTTCCTGCCTTCGCTTTGCCAGTGTTTTGAATACATAGTTGTGATTTAAGGTACTTCTGTAAATGTAACAATGTCTTTAGAGTTTGATCTTTTTGCTGCAACTGCTGCGTTTTCACTGATGACGATACCGGTCATCCAGTTACGAGTTGCTTCTCTGATCCCGTCTGACGTTCTAATTTCGGTTCGATAAGCTGAGTTATAACCAACCTTCGTACGACCTGTGACTACAGCCACATTGCCTAGGCTGGTAACTTCAAACATCACTACTTTAAATGTACTTTCATTTGTGTCTTACAGAATTTTGTTCCATCTGTAAATATAGTTGAGTGTTCCGTCGTGTTGTCGTCATTCTAGGTTCATAGGTTAGTAGGTTGTTACGGTTGAGAGAAAGGTTTTCTCACTGTCCGTTATGCAATTCTTCTCGAAACACTTAGTTTAGTCATCGCTTCAATTTCTGATGCATTCTAAATTCTGTTAGGCACCGATTAGATGGTTCTATATTGGTCTCATTCTGGTTTCTTATCAGGTCGTCTTTTATTGACATTTTTACCCGAAATGGTTCATTTTAAGAAATGGAGGGCAACCATTTTTGTACTCTGCACTAACAAAACGATGTGCTGCATGCCGGAACAAATTTATCTAGATTCCGTAACTTCCACTAACAGCGGCAAAATCGTTGCTCGTCGCGTATCGAGAGGCACAAACATACCATGTCACTTATTGTTTCACAACGTTATCCGACGTTTTACTTCTTAATGGGTGCTCTCATGATTAAAACCTGCTCATTACGAGTACTTTTCGTCATTTTGTTTAGGGTAGCTTCAGTACCATCACAAAAGTCAATGACTTATGCGAGCTATCAGCATCTGTCATGTGTGAATTATCCACATGTTTTTTGCAGTAGCTGCTTCCGACATGACTGCGTTTAAAGCCTTCTTACTAAACTTCCGATGGAATATCTCCAGTGATCCTAATACTGATTTGGGCTATTACTATATCAAACATTTACGTTTTAAGCTATCTGTTAAACAAACTGGCTTAGCAAATATGGCCTCACTCATATATCGCGAGTGTAGTTACCATTGAGCGTGCCACTTCTTCCAACTCCTCCTCATACGGCACGAACACTATTGGAAGTTGTAGGTTTCACCTTATACGTACTGTTCATATTTCACGAGGTACTCATCCGTTTCTAACCGTTTCCAAGTTCCCGTACTTAGTAACTGGATGGGGTGTAGCTGACTGTTTCGGATTCTATGGCAGTGTAACTTGCAATGCATTATCGCCGATTATAGATGGTGTGATTTTTACATTTATTGGCGGTGTCGGTATTACCTGAATTTATGTTTTGCTTCTCGTGAGGTTTGGAATGTGTTAATATAACCTAAGATTTTTCACATCAATTCGCCAGTCCTCGTGAATGTGCAGTTTTACGTTTGGATTTACTCGATGTTGCAGGAACAACTGAACAGTTTGTGATTGAAAAAGATTTGGAAATACTTAGAAAAACTTGTTTGAATTGCACCGTATTATGACAACGAGTAGCTGTTTACCCCGCTTTGTTTACTGAAGATGGTCTGGTTGTTGAGGTAAAAGTGAATTCACTCTCGAACCTCTCGCTGCTTTCGGTTGTTTTCTCATTCTAGCAGAGTTTGCCAACGAAGTCTGCACCTGTGCGTTCAGTGAGGTGACTTGTGATGAATTGATCATTTCAACTTGAGTCTTCAGGTTATGTGTCATTAGATTTTTCACTGTGTGACAGGTGACGTTGCGCATAGTCCTTGTGCTTCGAACGTGTTAGATCCTCGTTTTCCGAACCGTTGATTGTAAGTCTACTAATCGGCGTCATGTTTCCTTGATTACCTCGAGACTTGACATTTAGTTCTTCACCAAATGTTCGACTACTAACCGAAAGCTATTTACCGTTGCGCAGCATGCTAGTTTCACTTAGGTTGAAGCTTCTCAGTTCGGATCACTGACGGCAATCGGGGTAACTACTGTTTAAATCTACAACCGTGTGCTTGGTAGATTATTGGCGTTTGCTTAATTCCTGCAGACTAATTATTTTATCAATTGAACGCCTGTTTCTTTCTAGCTATAGACGCGTTACTTGTGTGTTGCTCGCTCTAGACGTTTCTTGTCCAATAACGGAATTGTGTGACATCTTTTTAAGATGTTTGGGTTTTGCAACCATGTTTTAAAGTGGTAACCCCAAGGTTTTCTAGTGTGTCACTTTTCTGAGGTACCAACATCATGCCGGCATTACGGGTGGCATTCCGTTTCATAAGTCATCCGTCAAAGTGCTCTTATACCATTTGATTTGCATTGGTAACACTGCCTAGTGTACCGGTTTTAGTGTTCATCAGCTCTAGTGAATCGTTTTTGTTGAGTTTTTTTGAAAAAAATTCATATTTGTGCGAGTGCGTACAATCAACCTGTATCATATGTCCCACTGGGCTGTATACCTTCGTATGGTTTGCGTCAAAGTGCATTCTTCTCACCTGATATTCAACTCAGAAAACAAGTATTTTGCATCACAAGCTGTTACTCGAGAAAGTACAGTTTTTCTCGTCTAGTGTTTAATGGTTTTTCAACGCTATATTAACATAGTTCGTCTCTTCCTATTTTTCGTGAAATCCTCGATGTAGGTTCTAGACATTTTACTTCATACATCGATGAGTACGTGCTCCAGGTGGGATGGGGTTGTAATGTTAACTGCGTTATCTTACCAATTCCCGACTTGTTCGCTCTAGTCAGGATGCGGCGGTCAAGGTGATCAGAGTAGCCTTTTGAACCAATCTCCGTATCAACATTCCTTTTAATCGCCAGCATTTGTAGTATCATCCCTTTCCAAGACACAACCGTTTGAGTTATCAATCGCGTGAAGTAGATGACTTTGCAACACTTTCTGCTATACCTCATAATTCCCCTTTTCTTGACGATTGTCAGCTTGCTTCTTCCCTTCCTCCAAGTGGCACATTGCACACAGAGATATCCACGTCTGTTTTACACGACAGTTTGAGTCAAGAGTGGTCCAAAACGACTATCTCTATTTCATCACGCTGGAATACGACCACTCGTGCTTCGGGATTCTTCGGTTCAAATCACTCTGTCCTACTGCCAGAGAGACCATCGCATAGACCACGACAGTAACTGTTGTGTGCTTTTTGTTAGCTTTGGAACACAACATTGGGTTATTGATCCCCTCTGATCGACGTCTGGATGGACCCAGGTGCGACGGTGTCGGACCGACCATAACAAACGTGGTCATTCCATTTCCTCCCCTTCCTTCGTGTTTCATGTTCGCAGTTGCAAGATATCATGATGGGAAAATCGCTGTAAAGTTGACAACCCAATGTTTTGGTTTGTACTTTTAAAACAACACAAATGGACCGCCGATTACTGAAGCTGTTCGATTGGTTATATTTCTGTAGCCATGTAGCAAGATCGTGACGTCTAACTCTACTTGCTTTGTTGATCACAAAGTGCATGTTTGGTGTGGTAACATTTGGCGGAAATCGGTGACCCAATGCAAGTCGATAATCACGAAGTACATATACGTGGACAGTGCTTTGTTACATAAGTACACAGTATGTTACAAAGTGCACGTCTGACGTCGGTAAGTTGCGACGTGGCGGCACCAAAATCTGCTCGAAAAGAAATAGTGTATACAATGAGATTGAACTGGAGTGGTTTCTTGATTAGCGAAATTTCAGTTAATCAGTGTCCACGCACAAACTGATGCTAACGAAGTTGTGGTCGCTCGGCGATGACCAATCAAAAACGACAATCAGCTGCCACCTCGGATTTGTTTTTAAGGAGTGGTGGTTAAAAGAAGTTTTTGAACACGTGTATTTAAACGATCGAACTGCTTAAGACAGGGTTGTGGAACCTAACAATGAACGAGCCAGTCAAAACACAACGCGCTAATCGCGTTAACACTGTTTATCCTCTGTAAAAAGGATATTGATTTTCTATCAAATTGAGGTTTCTCAGTGCCGCTCATACCACTGTTCTGATTTTTTCGACTGAATAACCCCGTACACGACATGATGTCAGAGGACAAATGGAAGCCCAAATGCAATTCCCACGGCTGTTCGTCGGATGTGATCACAATCGTTCCTTTCAAGGTTTTAGACGCGATGGACAGCAGCCGTTTGCCAGAAGCACAACGGATGTGGACAAAGAAGATTGACGACTTTTTCTATGTTAGGTAATCTGTCTGAAGCGTCAGGAATACTAATTGGCGGTGTTTCGGCATCGCGGTTGAGACGGAGACAGATAGGTATCGATGACTCTGACTTTTACCCACCATGAAAACAATAGTGACCTGAGGGACAGCTATTGACAAATTTGAGGGATACTGCTTCGGTTAGGCGAATGAAACATTTGAATGTTTCCCGTTTTTTTCAAAGGGTCCGTCATCGTGCAAAATCCGTTGATCCATATGTGACTGAAAGAGTTGGCCAGAGCCCAACACCGAATGAGCCAATCAAAACGCAAAGCGCTTGTTGCCCATAAGCAGTCGTAAGCCCTGTTAGTTCTCCACTAAACGAACATTGTTCTTGTAATAAATCAAGGTTTGTTAGTGCCTCTCAGATCACTGCTATTCTGATTTTCTCGATTTGGTAGATCAGTATGCGACAATATTAACCATCTACAGAAGAGAAACCGCTTGTTATTATTACCGCACATGTGTCAGTCGAATCTGTGCTTCGGAGTCACCCAATCATTCATTTGCTCAATCCCAATAGTTGGTAGCCCGTTCAAGCTTCATCCAAGATTTCCATCGCAACAAATTCAATGTTTGATGAACTATTCGGTCGCTCATTGTAACTACCGATTGAGTGGCAGTTTTGTGTAACCATACAGTCTTCCTCTCATACCTTGTGCATTTATAGAGAGAGAGAATGAACTTTTGTTCTAAAGGTCTGTATCAATATGACTGCGATGATCAGTGTTTAACGGATTATGACTGGTTCGTTTTTTCACTTTAGAGATTGCAGGGCAACCCAGAGATGGTCAGAATGTTGCCGTTTCCCTGTCATTCGAAGGAACAAGAGGAGTAGATTCGTATGATGGTTCGGCGATACGACCTCCTTTGAATGACTGGATGTACCACAACGCGTTCAGCTGTTAAGAGTATAGACAGATTTGCTCATGTAGTCAGTATGGGAATGGACAAGAACATCATCACTGTTGTCGTCACATACAACTATACATCCATGGTTCTTATTTAAGCTTAACCGCCATACAACCGTGAAGAAAAACGCAACCCCTCACCAAGGGGAAAAAATGGGGGCGCAGGCGAGAGAACCTGATCACCAAAAACAGCTGCGTCTATAGTCAGTCATTCGGCATCAAGATGCCCACCTTATACAAATCTACAACCAACCGAGCTATAGGTGACAGTAAAGCGTCATCAGTAAAACAGCTTCCTTACGGCCTTTTTCGTCCCGCGTCGTCAAATGCATTAACTTCACAGACAACTCGGCCAAACAACGACAACATTCACGCCAATGAGCCCAGTTAGCCGCCATCTAACCTAACGTCTCCAGCCACCGACTCTTTGAGTCGCGAGGTCCCTAACTCAAGGGACGAACCCGACCTACAGTAGCTAATCCCTTCAGGAACGACTTCATTCCTTCACACCAGGTCATCACATATACATCCCGCAAATTACACCAATAGAGAGCAGTATCGACAAAAAGTGATGGGTGTAGCAGGCAACTAGCTGGCATTCTTAATACATGACTTAACCATCTAACTCTGCGCAGATGTAAGGATTGAACAAGAGAGTTCGTTCGACAATCACGACGGGATACCTGCTTCTTAACAACATCGTTGCTTACATGCTGATGCGACTCAATGCGTGCGATCGAACGCAGACATCGGTGGTCAAATACCTGTGGACGGTTCACGTCGTCTACACTAAGCGACTATATTTCGTTGTCGTAAAGGAATACAGCCCTCACTGTTGCCCTACATACATGACCTTTGGGCCTCAAAGAGAGAACCCTCTGTCGCCAGAGATGTATCCCATGTTCTCTAACGTTTGCCCTCTGAGCTGCAGTGAGTTGATGAAGTGAAATGGATGCCAGAACCCTTGAAATGACTGGGTTCAAACTAATTCCTCGGTGGTGTTGAATGTGGGAACTATTTTCGAGTAACCGTAGCTAGTGGAGATAGTCTCCGTTGCCCACACGAGTTGAAACAACTGCGTCGAATGCCCTACCGTCGCCCCCACCCACCTTCTTTGATGATTGCTGGCACGAGATTATCTGTTCCAGAAACCTTACTTCGTCTGAGAGTCGAAATGCGATTGCTCACCTTAGTTTTAGTGGGTGGTTTTAAATCTACCGACCAGGAGGCTACATTGTAAGTTTGTGGCGATAACACGGCAGAACCAGGATATCAGCTAATTCGATTTTCAGAATGTCCCGCCCGGCATTCTAATCTTCTGGACTTATTGTGGATGAATGTGCCATCTGCCCCGCTGACACGCGTTCGCCTCGGGTTTGCAGCACGGATAAGGTTGTAAAGTCTACTAGTGTTCCGCGGAGCAACAACGGTTTTCACTTCCTTAACGTTTTCCATTAGCCAAGTCTCACAATCGGCAACCAGGCGATGTTTCAGCTTACTCTGGAAATCTCTCTTAAACTTGTATACACTGTCAGGAGGAACGTTCTGTCTGACATCTGGCAACTCTAGAAATTTCTCTGAGGTCCACTGTTTGCTTAATCCACGAGCCACCGTGCCGCATGTTGTGATATAATATTCGCCTTGTGAGTGATCTGTAAGGCTCCGTTCCAGCAGCTAATAGGATCTTGGGGATGAGCACTGGTGAGTTGGCATTCTGATATAGCTTGTTATTTATGTTTCACCGACGGTATAGCCGGTTTCTCAACAACCAGCCGTTGTTGTCGGTGAGGTCGTTGCCGTACAGAAGTGAGAACAAAACGGCAGCATACAAACGCATGATCAGCATTCAACTGTTTGCTGCAGTAAGATCAACAGTCCTGAATAGGGCCCCGCCACCCATAACTACTTGCCATATGATCTGTGTGGGACCAGGCCTGATTCGGTTACGGGGGCGCCAAGAGTAACAGTGAAGCACACGATGTCTGAAACTAGTGCTGACTAAAAATAACTAACGAATAGCCAAAAATAGCACACAGTTGCAATAACCGTCCACCATTATGCGAGCGGTGTGATGCTCTCCAAAACTTATCACTTGCGTGAAACTCGGAATCACTAGGATGATTGATCTGGGCTTTCGTATCTCCGACCGAATTTACTATATCGGAACCATTTGTCGACTAGTCTGGAGCGGCGGAATCCATGTAAAAGGCTTCCATGACACTGACGTCACTACAGTCGGTTGAATCATAATCAGATGGTATGAAACGATTTCGAAAGATTTTGCTTTCAGAGCTGGCATTAATAGGACCTTCCAAGCGAACGGCACAAAGTCTACTGTTAACGGGAATCTTATCTACCAGTGCGAATATGGCCGTTGTGCGGAGGGCTATATCTACTACATCCTGACCAGTAACGGCAGTCTTCTGTTTGCCCGAGGAGTATAATCAGTATAGGGTAGATTGTATGGGTGCTGTTCTATACGTCAACTACTTTCCTGGATTCTAGTCCCCGAAGTGCCGCAAAAATCGACTTTCAACCAGTTTAGCGTTCTTGCAAGAGCGGCCTTTCCATCATTCTGTTTTAGAATGAGAACGTTGAAGGCATCAATATTAATTAGCATTCTGGGTCTAGGCAATGGACTTGGGAGGCTTGAGGTTAGATGTCAAGAGTTGATGACTATCGGCACAGTGTTGCTATGATCTGCTATATCTAGTGTGGGGCCTGTAAAGTGATTACTATAAATGAGGGCCAAGAAGGACCTAAGATCTAAAGTTGAGAGGACAATGGGGGAGGGGTCTGCAGTAGCATGTTTTTGTCTACCCACTCTGTTGTATATAGCAGATAGGGTGATCCGGTTTATTTTACGAGACGAGTGATGCTGTATGGAATTACTGGGGTGAATATTTATGGTATTATGTGGAGTAAGATACTGCCAAGACGTCCATACCTAGACAAGAGGACGATTAGGATCTTCAGCCAAAGCCTTTGGCTCAGAAGTCTACCGCATAGCGGCCTGTGGGTGGCAGTGTACTAAAACTGGTGCTTTTTCCGGAAAAAGATTCCAGCTTTCGTCTATTTCTTAACCTGGAGGACCAGGAGACTGTGGCTTATCAGATCTCTGCCTGTTGCTCTGCTTGATGTAAGTAGCTCTGTCGATGTGATCGTCATACTGTCCATTTTAGCCCGATAAGTCATCGAAATACACGAGCCGTCTTGAACGTTATCAAGGAAGAATTGTATGTTCGGTGCATCCGCACGAGATGTGTGGAGAAGATGTAATGAATTTGTGATTTCTCAGTTAACAACCTGATTACTAAAGTTGTGAAACCCACAGGCTGTGTATGGATCTGTTTTGCGACTGCTTACCATCTCATGTGAAGTTATTGTACTCAGTTCATGGTTTGTTTTCGAGCGGTAGTGGATGCTAATCAGTTGCCAACACACCCAATAGTATTCACTTCACGACTTCCGTCGTACAATGAAACAATTCAAGCGGGGGGCTAGGGCAAGTGTGACCCCATTGGCTGGATGTTTCACTTAGATCCTTATGATTTGACCCCTTTCTGGGTCCCATAAGCTTTCACGATTCACGTATTTCTGGCGCCCTTGCACTCCCTTAAATGTCGCCACCTTGTGTATGTACGAGGCGACTTTCTCCCCATATTATTGTAGCAAGTTGCAGATGCACATGCTGTTCGAACACCGCCATTGTTTTTTCATTATCGTGCCTTTAGCCATTCACATCATACTCTTATTGTTTTGTTCCATTGATCGTGCTCATGCCGGGTTCCTTCACACTGAACATTTTGCCGTTGCGATGCTTTCAGCCACCTGTAACGGATTGTTTCCTGTATATGAAAAACACTGGCAAACCATAACAAAATCTTAGGTTGACGAAACACGTACGTCTCATATGAAATTGTGATTATGTACGGAACCCTTAATTGTCACCTCTTTTACAGTCAGTGCTACTGTTAATCTTAAACTGTTTGGTCTAAAGTATTGCTGTTTTATAAAATTGCTTGTGGTATTATCTTGGCACCCCTTTTTCCCTCATATCAGGTTATCTTGCGCTTAACAGGTTATTTTTCTACTTTTTCGTAGTCAGATGTAAAACTGCTTGAACACTCATGTAACGAACTCCATTCGCAAACGACCGTTTCGCCGGTTGGTCGTAATCAACTTAACAACCACTCTCAAAGTCGCAACCATGTACAATCGGACGATGTGTGAGTCATCAGATTATTCACCTTTTATTGTATACATATCTATCCTGTTGACTTTTCTCATAACTATTGTCATCTGAGTTTGCATTAAATGTCTGGTGTGCATTCCTGCACATAGCATGCCATTTACGTCATCCGGTCTACCAACTAATTATCATTTAATGACCATAGTCATCATCATCATCATCATAGACAGCAATACATCAGTGCTACATCAGTACTACATAAAATCGATGTTAAAATTATCCACTACGATTCGGAGGGTTTATGTTTCTGTCTGTCCGCACCTTTATATAATAGGTTAGCATCATTTCACACTCGCCTGTCTGTATTTGCATGCGTTCAAGCATCTCCGTGTGCTCGTAAATGTGAACTGGCTTCCAGTTGTCTTAGTTAAGTCGTTCTTTTTCAATCATGGTTGTAGTATGTTCGTACATTGAATATACCACATCAGCTCTCTGCTGTTTCGGCGTGCGCTTACTGGTTAGAAACGGAACGGTTAGGATTGTTTTGACTTCTGGCGGTTACTCGTTCTTGTGTGTTATGGCATCAAAATTCCACCTGCTTCTCTTCTACACAGTCACACCAATATGACCTTCAGCTGGGATGTTATGCATTTTTATTGCTTCACGTAGACAAATGCCACATAGTTGTCCGTCCTCTCCCACAAGTAGGTCACCGATTTGAATCTTTTCTGGTGAACTATTCGCCTCCAGCTGTTCACCAAATTCGCTCTTATTTTACGGCTTTAGCCGGATGTAATTCGACTCTGCTGGGTTAACCCACAAATAATCTTGATGCACCGTTAGACAGATATGTAGGTAGCCCGCCGACCAAAAGGAAAAAAGGTATGCACAATCATGTTGTAGAGAGTGATTCGATTGTATGAGTCCTCAACCATTCATTGAGTGGTGGTGTGGGCCTCAGTCTAACAAGCGGCCTTTTTCCGTACTTCTTTGATAAATCTTGATTCTGGTCCCCCTATATCACGTAAACAGTTCTTGTCGAGATCATCTTTGGAACCGTTTGGTCAGAGCAGTGTAATCAGTGGAAAGGGGCATCCGCTTGTTTGTGTGGCATGCGATTAGACGCCGGATGGATATTGGTTTTAGGGCTGACCAATGCTACTCTTATTTGGACGCGGTATCATACCAGTTTGGATACCACGTATATTTATTGGTTTTAGGGCAGACTTGCTACCATTTTCTTTACCCGCCAAGTGCAGCGCAGCGTGTTCTCTTTTACTCTGCAATCGACTGTATATATTTGAAACAGTTATGTCCCCCGATAAATTTAGAACACGCAAGTAGAATTA
>LUCH01018035.1:0-19570 GCA_013368495.1 Paragonimus heterotremus
TGCTGTCTATGAATGAATGAATGAAATGACTGATGTATTGCTCTTTGATGATGATGCATACAGCTATGCAGCTTATCAGGTAAAATAGGATGAGTTACAGGATCAAACGCTATTGCAAAACCATTGTCGACCCCTCACCACTGCCAGCAGCAAAGGCACACAGCAAAAACTTCGTAATGTATAAGTGGCCACTAAGAAAGCCATTTTGCTCATCGCAGAGGAAGGCTAGTGATGATAAATAGCTAGACAGCAAGTCAAACTAACGTTTCGAGGACCTGCGACACACTAGACAGGAGAGCAATTGAGGGGCTGATTGAGCTGTTCACCTTAGTAAACGGGGATATGTACTGATTTCCCGCTTTTAGAAGACCGGAAAGATTCTACATCTAGAACCGTACCCCCCTCTCTACAATAGTTCAACCAGCAAACCGAATAATGGACAACGACGTACATTACAAGTAAACAAGGAAAATGAGTTTTAAGCAAAACACATTGAAAAATTGAGCATGACAAACCGGTGAGAAAGCGACCGGAAATTCGTGTAATCTTAAGTGGTCGAACAAACGGGAAAACGCTGACGTGCAACCAAGCGATGTCAATAATGTCAGCGGTCAAAATAAAGAGCAAGGTAATTGGAATACGTGGCAAGTAAAGAATGTCACTACAGGGCGCTGCTCCTAGAGCAATGGAATGTGTACACAGAAGGTCCGATGAGACAGCCAACTGCGCAACAGTAGTATCTATCAATCTGATTTCTCGAGGCTTCGTTAGCGCAAGATGCGCCGTCTTGTCTCGTTAAAACCCTTTCAGGACAGTCAGCACTATGTGTAGGTTCGAGCGACCCGAAGACGACCGGCTGAGAATAACAACGATCAGACAGAGAGTATATTGTTGACCAGCAAGGCTAACGCGACAGTAAACGAATACCAAAACGAAACGATAGCAGAGCGGAGCGACAAGCGTGCACGCGGAGATGTACGTTCGAGTGCGCGGGGTACTTGTCAATATCTCTACTCGCTCAAACAAATGTTTAAGTACATAAAAGTGGAAGAAAGAAAAAGAGTACAGATAACAATCATAGCTTTAACACAGTTGACAATAACGAATAGGGTCGCTGCATATGCTACAGAAAGGTTAGGTATACTGTTTGTAAGCACTGTGCTGTAGAAGTCAGCTAGGACCTCGACGGCATCCCATTACAACCTGTAAGTCCCTGTGCACCGTTTAATCCGAGAACACTAGCTTAGTCCTCACGGATTTTCGAGACAGACTTATATGTGCTTCTAGGATCATCGATAAAGCGTTGGGTCGGGCGTTGTTGGAAATCCAGTCTACCTTCGCGGACCAGCTTGGCGCGTCAGTTTCGAAGTCGAGTATAGGCACGAGGATCGTCTGGAACCGCCGATGTTCTAAACTGTGTTCACGGTAGACAATTCGTGTGGATAATTTTTAACGTTGGGGACCGCAATTGTCGCTGCGATTCAATGCGGACAGTAGACATAAGTGATGTCGAATAATCTATGGTTTCACGAATGGCATTAGTGAAGGGATCGCACGTATCGTCGACAGACAACGATTAACTGGATATGAGCGAGAAGTGCATGAGACGCATTTACCCTAGTTCTTCGGAAGTTTTTTTAGGGGCGTTTGTTAGGGAAGAAATCTCGTTACTAGAGCTAAATTCAAGTGTTATCACGGTGTGATCGCTCACTATTAAACTGTCTATCATTAATTCCTCATTGAAGACACAATTAAATGAGATGAGGCATGGCCTTCGCGCCACCTTGTCTAATGAGTTACATGTTCTATAAAGCCGGCAGCCCCAAATGCGGCTGGAAATATGGTAGTAACGGAGCATTTGCTGGAACAAGACCGGAAGTTCACCCGTGGCAGATTCGAGACGCTTTTTATTACGATATGTGAGAAGCTTAGGGTGGAGATACAGTTCAGTTTGGATAAGATTACCTCATCACCTTCAGGGCGGGGCAAGGAAGGCGATAAATTATGCCGGCGAACCAGCTGTCAGATTTGGGTAGAGCAACAGAGCACTAGGCTGATTCCGGGACGGCAGTGAGCACAAGGAACTAGTTCGGAGGGATTTGCAGATATAAAACGCAACATCATCACCTCCACTCATTGTTCCATCATCTTGAAAGGTGTATCAGGATCAAGAGGTTATGGGAAAAAAATCATGGTTCGGTAGTCCCAATGATAAATAAGCCGTTAACGAAACAAAACGCATAGAGTTCCGTCAATCCTTTCATCAGACGTTGAGCATCGATGTAAGCATATTTGATAGATTGCATTATGAATAAGTGGGAGAAGTAGGGTTTAAGAATGATCTGGAATTTCGGGAGGACGCTGTGTGTATCAACTGGGTTACCGCTGATTTTGATTGAGCAGGTTGGGATACGTTTTTTCGAGAGTGTAAATTCATTGAATACATCAATAAACGGGTAACTCGTGTTAAATAATCGCCTCTTAGGTTCTCATGATCATATTTGGAATGGGTAGAAGGTAATACTTCCTGGTATCTGATTGCGCTAATGGGGGAAACAATCAAATGTATACGCAGCCTTTTCCGGTGCAGTTACTGTAATTTCCGGAAGCCGCGATATGGACTTGTCTGGGACAAACCTAGGACGCGGAATAGGCATTGTGTTCTTCAAAGGCACATCTTTTAGCTATAAAGCGGAGGCAAGGAATTCCCCATTGACTTATGTCGTGTTGTTTCCCCATACATGCACATTCCTGATAATCACGTTGCAGGAACATCCGACGGTGGCTGCATCATTGGCGACCAGGTTTTGCCGCTCTCGCTCAATTTAAGGTATGTCAAGAAACTTGGGCTCTACCGATGGAACGTTAATCGATTACACAGCTCATGAGTTCGTCGATACGCGTTCTAATGTCTCTGACAATTCGAAGGAATCCTTCAGGCCTTAGGAAATAGGACCCAAGATATCGACTAGACAAGTAACTTCATAATCAGCTGGACTACTCATGCACATAATCCCTCTCTGGGATATTCCATCCCTGTGAATTTTTTGGTACACTACCCACTTGAGGTGGATCCGTGGCCGTTGGCTTCATACCTTTGTACTGATTTCCCGAGGACATGACCGTGCAAAAACGGCAGTATCGGGTATGCGGTTGATGACAGTAAACGGAATGTCAACACGTCACAACATGCCTCCTTTCAGCTCTGATGAAGCTTAGTGCTAAGTTGAACCACATGACTGGACAAGACTAGTGTACGCACACTCGATAACTATAAACCACCCATTGTTATTTCCATCTCTGCTGTTTTGTTTTACTTGTGTATATTTCCACTAGTTTCCTTGCAGCATTGTGATCCCGTGCACGTGGTAAGGAATAGAGTGGAGACACATCACAACATACTACTTTCCAAGTTGTTACATTTTAGACCCATGAAATATGGAGAAAGACAGGACAAGACTAATATAAGTGAAAAGTTAGAAAAGTGTGAGGAATGCGACATTTGAAGAGGTCGAGTGTTCCTGGGTAGCTTAGCAGAAATTCAGGTCAACATACCTCAAGGTTAAACAAAGTCAAATATTGATGTAGAAATGCCAAACTTGATCAATAATTTGTACCCCGAAGCATGTTAAAACTTAACGGCCAATGACGTGCACATCGCTTTCCCTTAATAAAACACTTACGCAGAATGCAGTGTTCTTCGTGAGGTAGCTGCCCACCCAATAATTACAATTTGGATATAAGCAACCTAACCAAGTAGGAATGTAACCATGTGGATGTACTTGTAACCACGGCTTAAAGACTCACTATAACAAAGGATTTGAATCAACGTGTTTATAGAAAACAAAGAGTTGCAAGCTTCACAAACGAAAATTAAGGTTATTCGTCGATAGTAAGTTTCTTTTACTCGTGGAAAAAAAACAGCCAAGTACCATCCGTTTTGGCTTTTATTTTAGCAAAATTCCGTCTTGATATATATTTTATTCATTCTCGGAACAACAGACATTCGAAGCACATCAAGCGGCTAGCGGTCATTTGTAGGTTTGACATGAACCTGCCAGTCTCGCTTAGGTCGACCAGTGTCGCAGCATGACCCGATGTTTTATGTAGGGGGGATTTAACACGTAGAATATGAACTCCCGATCTCTGCTGAGGACAATGTGATGTTCAGTTATTATAAAATCGCGATAAAACTGGTGTTCGTCTTGTTAAAGGAGGCCCTGCATCACCAACACAGTACTTTAATCGACAAGGACCACATAGACTGCAGTGTTTTTTTGAATAATCAACGAGAATGACCTAAACAAGTACAACTAATGAGTCTCACACCTTAACGCCAGAGCGTTTCTCGAAGTTACTCGTGAGCCACTACACTTCGCTTGACGAGACTTCCGGTTCTCCTGTGATTAGTAGGACGACTATCTTGCTACGCAAACGTTGATAGTTACCACATATTTCTTTCAAATAAAAAGTTGATCTGATGTTACTGCATTGGGTTCCTCGCAAAATCTCCCTTTGATGTGCTACCATCGAGAAGTTCGACATAAAAAGTACCTTGGGTAACTAGCGTCTGCGTTCAGCTGAGGTTCCGAAATGAATTGACGTCTGTCACAATGACACGTCGGACAGAAGGCAATGAGTCTGACACATGTGGGACATGACAACAGTGAAACAACGGAGAAATCAGCATCATACGTTTGAACACACTCAGGGAGTGAACAAGGAGACGATGTGTTGCATGTAGGATAATTCGGTAAACGGGGACGAAATTTGTTCGGTAATAGGGTTGGAGACGTTCTCTCATTAGTACTGTTGTGACCGCAAAAGACGCTCGGCCAGAGAATTCGTTTATTGAGCAAACTCCTGCATAGTTCATGTCAAAAAGCAAACCATAAACACGTACACTCATCTGCACGTCAGACATACACTCACATACATCGGATGGTAGTACACTGTCATTCTCCTTGGCGAAACTTCTGCCATAGTGCGTATACACTATTCCGACAGTCTATTCTTGTCCATCGTCTTCCTGGCGTTCGGAGCTTGCTCTTTTGTTCCAAAATGCTGCCTGTGGGTAACATACTACTCATGAGTAGTATACTACTCACACCGAAACTGCCTGTCATACAACAGTACTAAGCTTTAATATTTCTCACAACGAGACTTCTTACTTTGTGGTAATGTTAGATAGTACGATGTATTTAAATGCATGCCACACTACCAGAAAATATTAATAGAAACCAGTGGAATCGCGATTGTAACCAAGGCAATCAAGATGGCCAATGCAGGCGGACAAGTCAAAGTAAAACTGTATTACTCGTTTGACACCTAACTGTATAACAACTGCTTGGCTGTCAGATTACGGAGTGCTAGTCAAACGTTATTCATAAGGCCACAGAACCCCCACCCAGTACTACTTTATAGAACTATCGCTCAAGTTACAGTGTATTCTGGTCAGATTCAAAGTCCATTCTGTGTGTTGTACATCACCGTTCCTTTGATATTGGTTAGTGCGAAGAAAAGCGCGTAAAATTCTTGTCACTAGCTGTCATCACAGTCCAACTGTTCATGTTACGTTCTCATCGGAGAGAAAATCAGCGAATCAGACAAAAATGAGGGAAAATAATGTGTACAGAAGGCAAAATATGCTAAGAAAAAGAAGTGTGTCATGTCCAAATGTCCTCGAGATATCGTTTCTCACTACGCATCTGTTTAATAAATTCTTGACCTCTAATTGAATCTGCGTCAGTGAGATCAAACGCCGACTTATCGTCGCCGGTGCACCTTAACGCCACGCCGATCAGTCTCGCCCATGAAGCAGCTACCGCCGGTGCCATTCCCTTTGATTCTCCACAAACCATGATTTTGGCATTTTGTCGAATGATTAAATCGGTAAGAGCTTTCTGCTCCCTTGTGAGGGTTTTTTGATGACTTCCCAGCGAGATACAGTCTTGCACATAGCGCGCTTCGGTGTGCAGACATGCTTGTCGTTGTAGCTCAACCGGCATGCAGTCATGGATAACCGTTTGTTTAGAATTCATGTGATAACGAGAAAAACACAGACAGCAGCGGTACAAAACGCCGTCCGACAGCGCGTTTGCAATTTCTGTAGCAAGAAGCAGGCTGGTAGTAGGTGAACGGCAACCGAAAATGAGCCACAGTCGGGGAGGGAACTCGGAACGCTACGGTCATTAAAAAAGCAAGCGCAAGTTTGTATCAATACATCTATGAAACACTGATTGGTCAAAAAAGCAATGAAGTTAAATTTTATTTTAAGGCAAGTTGACAAATGTGATCTTCCACATTACGACGACCTACATGTAAGAGTTTAGTATGAACAGTTGGACAACTCAAATCCAAAAAAGACACTACAGACAGGAAGAGTTGAATGTATTGAACGTGTCGACAGTAGGAAGAGAGTAACTCTTCTATAAGTACCCAAAACCTGCGTCGTGCGACGAATAACAAAACTCTTCCATCGGGACGTACACTATAAATTAGTCTCGTTTCAAATGAAATGTCACGGGTCAAACCTGGTGAGTTCTTTGAAAGGCCATCTATACTTCAGAACAACAACAACGTGACTGACCTTTACCAAAATTACAACTTGACCGTTTGAATTTGTAAAAAGCTTACTTGCTTAAGTTGCTCACTGCCAGGGTGATCATTTACTGTTAGGTTTAGAAAAGCGCAATTGGACCGTGGGTTTTCAGTTCGAGTTCGGAAGTAATGTGTTACCGGGGAGACATTTACCCCGAGTAATTGTGCGCCAATCCAAAGAAGCAAGATGAATGGCCACAACGTTCATTGCGGGAAGTTGCTGTGTATCCTTCCCGTTCGCTAATTGACGTCACTTTTCAGACTTCTGAGGAGTGTACACGTAAACTTGATAATTATACCACATATTTACAAGGGAAGGTGGACTCGTAACGTCAACCGGTGAAGATCATACAGTTCACTCAAACGAAGGAGGTCTGGTTAATGTGTCCTACACCCAACGTCACATGTTAAACAGTTCAATAAAAACAGGACCACAAGACCGCTTAGTGTGCCTTTAACAACGCTAAATCTTAGATAACATGTCAATCAACCGAAGATAAGAAACAGCCGAAAGGCCATACAAGCTGACTCGATTGAAAAGACACCTACGGCAATGTTCGAGCGCTGTGTAAAACACCACATTATAGGACGTACTAGTTAGAGAACAGATAAAACTGACTAATTTCCAATAAACTACGCATCATGTGAGCTACTGGGTTGAATTCTTTGTTTCAGTGAACCGTTATAGAACTAATGTGTAATTTGCCTCCGGAATTGAAATTTAACGGGCGACCAGTTTAAAATACTTGGGAATGCAATGCATCAGAGGGAACCCACCTTGAAACATTCGATACGATGGCGTCGGATAAAACTAATAAAGGGAGCCAGACCGGTGCCTGCTGCAATCATGATTACTGGTTGGTACACATCATCTGGCAGTCGAAATCCATTCAGATTTTTCCGGATATAGAAATATAAATGAGGATAACTTGTGGCTAACCGTCCATTCCAAATACGTTCTAACCAGCCGGTACAAAGTCCATGTTTGCGATGCTGATAACGTAATAAACCGCCAGAAGAGTCGTCAGGCAGGGAAGGGAAATCGACACGCGTGAATAGAAAACACAGTGTTTGCACATCACGCCCGTTGTCCACAATATATGACTCTTGATCCAATGAAATGAGTGTGTAGGCGCGAGGTTGCAGACGGGGAAGGATTTCCAACAGTCGGGACAGTGGAATGCGACATGCAGGAAACGAACATAACAAGTCAAAAAGAGTGACATCAGCTCGGCGAATAAACCTAGGAATAGGAGCGAAACTAGAATGAAGCCGTGGTGTCTAATGTGTAGATACGAAGCTTTGAGGAAAGTGCATGGTTGAAGAGACACCTCATTGAACACTGAACACACGACAAGATAACTCTATTTATCGGCTGAAGCTCGCGTGTTACGCGGGAACGATAGGGCCCGGATGAAAAGAAAGCGAGTGGGAGGATAGAATCTTTGAATCAAACTTACAAAACACCATGACGGAATACAAGATTTGTAACTCACTCGGAGTACATAACCAATGCATCAGTCTATTGGAACCAGAAACAGAAGAATTCTCTCAACTCCAACATGTTTATTAGTTCGAATCACAGTACAGGGGAGGAGTGACTACATCCGGCCAGGCTTGTGGGCCAATTAGGTACTAACACATGATGAGACTAAAAAAAATTGAATCGATGTGTGGGTTAAAAGTACCGTTTACGAGACAAACTAACAATGGGTGGACCGAATTCCCAACTCCTGTCGCTTGTTGTAATCTACTGATGGGCATTAGCTGACAACCGAAGGACGCTTAAGTTAAAAAAACGGTGGGTCGGTTTATACATCTTAAAATATCAGTGGTGATGCGATAAACTTCGCTTTGGTGTGTTACGAGGCATGCACAACAGTTTTATAGGGCAGGAGAGGCAATCAATGATGACGCGGTAAGCGCAATTACACCGGTAACAGAATGAAGCAACCGATGTTTCCCGTTGCTTTTAATTTCCCCCGTTGTTGATCACAAAAGGGGTTGAACTCACCGTGGACACTCGTGGCCACAGTGAATAGGACGAGAGAGAGAAAATACTCCTGGTAGACAGCAGCGAACATAACAAATCCTTACTCCTCTAGCAATGATCACGACGGTCTTATCACATTAAAACATTTCTTCGGAACTCTTTTAGGAGGTAGACAGCATCAGACGGGGTTGCAAAAACTCAAACCGTTTTTTGTAGGCATGTAGATCGCAGTTATTATCCCAGTCAGGATTAGATATTCCCTATCGATGAACACAAAACAAGGTTAAAAGTCAACATACAGCTACGACTTACTTATCAAATAGCTCGTTTCCTTCGCGGCTAGATAACTGTAACAACCGTAGAACTTGTCTACGAGTAAACGAATCCTTCGGGTTGCTGAAACAACAATCAGCCAGCAATCGAGTGATGCGGCGGCTCACCGGAATGTGCAGCTCGCAACAGTATGTAAGAAGGAACCGTGCGGAAACGAAAGAACCCGGTAATAGCCATGGAGGAGCTGGTCTGACTCCCGCGGACTGGACTATAAGGGGACTTTCTGGATTCGAAATGGGACCCAGATCGATGCGATCCAACAGCCAATTAACATCGCGATTCGAATTTGGACACAGCAGAGCCAAACTATCCCCCGGCTGAAAACGTACACGTGAATCGCCGACGAGCGCCAGCGTCGCACTAAAATAGAATGGGTAATAGCGAAGAAAAAATAATTCTTCGAAATGAAACACTGAGTTCCCATCATCCAGTTTATCAAGAAGGTAAGAAGACACACCGCGAGATACACGCGTTTTGTTTAGTCTCATCAATCGACTACATAAATCATTCAGTTATATGGGCTTAGCACATCAACGTTTTCCAAAGCGTTGTCAATCAAGAGTCATGCACCAGCTCCCGGTTGACAGAAGGTGTTAACGCAATCAATTTCGTTGTTGTGGCATTGAAACCGTTTACCTCAGCTTAATGGCAGAAGCGTGACGTTCGTTCGTCTCATTGTTTTATCGTTATGCGCTAAATCTATATAACTAAATGCTTTAGGTAATCGAATGATGTGAATAAACGAAATGCCTACATCTCACAATGTATTTCTTCATGCCCTCTGGGTAAATCCCTTAAGGACTGAATGATTCCATAAAGCAGCCAGTCATATAAAAAGAGCATCCAGGTAACTTGCGATTAAATTCACTCATACAATGCCACGCGTGAGTTAAGTGTGCACGACTTACAAAACAGTAAGCGCTCAACTAGCGGACGAATGAGGGATTGCCCAATCATTTACAATGGTCAACCATAAATAATTATAGACGACCAGCGGCGTGGTAATTCTATGAAGTTAGTAAGTTTGATAACAGTGTGATGTATACAGAGTTAAAAGTAATCAGCAATGTGGAACATTTGGTAGCCGAAGGTAAGCGACAAGATGGACTGAATTATGTAAGAAATTGGTTATGTCAAGCTAAATGAAAAATTGAAACTAATAGGTGCCTTAAACAGAAAAGTCAAGAATGGTTTGTCTAAGCATTTGTCATTCACAAAAAATAAATAGCAACTACTTAGATCACAACTCATTGCATTGGAAGCAACACTGCTCTCCTTACTATTGAGAAATGTTATAACTAACCTCCGTGGACACATCGTCCCTTCGCTGGTGGTTCTTGAATATCTACTTCCTTCTCCACGTCGTAAGTGTGAAGTACAAACGCATCGTTATGTTCATTACTCTAGTGCTGATTGTGAAACCCTTCGTAATCCCATGCTTTCATTTACCTGCTAGAAACTGATAATTTGTCAGTCCAGTTGTCATTCAGGTGATGTATGTCAGTAGCTAACCCCTAAGTCAAAAGCCGACGTTGTCTTACATGTGTGTGAGGTTGACCCTGGTGCACTTCACATACCAATAAACCATGAGTGTCCAAAAGTGCACCTCTGTATACAAAGCTCGTAATCAAAACAGCTGTCAGCAAGGAAAAGAATGCTCAATATTAGTGCTGAACGTTCACTACGTTTTAATGAGAGGCCATTTTTAGCAGGCGGTGTACATCCACAAGTCAGGAAATGACAGTGCTGAAATTAATGACTTTTGAAGAAACCTACCGATATACCATTTTTGAATCTCCGAACGTCAACTGTTCCAGGGCGTTGAGAGTGCCGCACAAAAGATTACTTGCAGCAGCCGGGAGAACAGTGGACTCGAACAACTCCACAGAGGGTTCTGCTAGAGCAGTCTCATCTCCCCCAGGAATTACAGTCAGCGAACAAGGAGGAAGCTTTGGGAAAGTCAGATGTTGCACATCTCCAGGGAGACTCGACGCTTCCTTATCACCTAAGAGGACGAGAACGGATCCATCATTGCTATCTGATTCTAAAAGGGCTGGGCGGCAGGGGTCAATGGACAACGAAGCTGCAGCCGTTGTTAGCGATTCGGTCATGTAAACAAATACTCAGACAGTACGAATCTGAAATAGGAATGACAACGGATGAGGTTAAACCCTTCAGGCTCAAACAGATATATACATATTACACTTTCAAACATTCCCAACAGTACATGGTCTAGGTTTCCGGCAAAACCAGTAATCAGAGCGATTATATTTACATAAGATATTAGATTATACAGCCATCTGTAACTGACTGCCACATGACCGAGTTGTGTACATGAGTGAGAAGCACAGAGGTCTGGACTTAACACAGTGTATCTTTCTGTGTTGAAATGCGATACCTGAGATGGGATGGGCACGGCTGCAGCAATCTTTTGCCATTGTCAGTGCGTTGCGTCCGGATACCGAACATACAGACGAAATAGTGCTACCCAAGTATGTGAAACTGTTCACAGTCTCAAGTGTATTGCGAGTGATAAAGAAGGCAGGAGTAGGAATGCGGCAGTCTTGGAAAAGCACTCTACACTTTGAAGGTGTGAAGCGCATTCCATACAAATCAGCCCGGTCAATCACTTTACCCAGCAGTAGTGCCGCAATTACAAAAGTAGTTCTGTGCCATGCTCATAGAATCGTACCTCACTACCTAAACACTCCAACAGGTCAGTGGTGCGATATACAACCTTATGAATGCATTTGCTGTACTTGACTTCACTCCTCTGGCCTGTCTGACAAGGATGCACCTGGAAGCACCGAAGTCCATAGCCCTCTGGATCGATGCAGTACACAAATCTAACCATTACATAAAGATACCAAAATGGGTCAGGGGTGCCTACAGTGCGAAACAGTATGATACACTCGATCAAACGCCTCGGCAAAATCCAGACATGCAACATCCACTACTGTTTTGATCGGCTGACCGCGTTCAATTACGACTGGTCAACAGGAGGTTTATTGCACATGATTATCCTCTATGAAGGCCATAATCGGCGTTAGAAAGTTTTCGGCAGATAGGTGATTAAGAAAAGCGTCATATGCAAGCGCTTTCAGTGTTTTTGATGCGTCAACAAGAGTAGCGATCGATCTGCCACTGGCAGAATAATTATGGCAACAATTTTTGAATATAGGAGCTAGATTAACTACTTTTCAAAGGCAAGAAACGGAACCCTGTTCGAGCGACTCAGTGGACAGTGTGTTCAAGGGACCAGCAAGCTGTTCTGCACCTTCAAGCAAAACAAGAGGAGAAACTCCATCAGGTCCACGAGAGCTATATCTTTGAGATTGAGTAGTTTAGCCAGTACGATCAACAGAGATATGTTTACTGTGCATATGCTATCAGGAAGGGTGACGGTTGGCGGCTCTATGAAGGATGATACGAAGATGTCGTAATAGTCAACCAGTACCGTAGTGAATTCAGCGTCGGTACTAGCTAGTCCTGACAAATCCATCAGTTCAGAAACGCGTGTCTTTTCTTTGCAATTATAAGACAAGGAACGGAACAGGCTTCTAAGATCGGGGCAAATCGAACTGTGAGTTGTTGGTGATGGTGTTAGCGGTCTTTCCTAATGAAGGGCGTGCCAGCGTAGGACTCCCCATCAGATTCAGTCCCAGATATCCTAAAGATAATCCACGCTCTTTGTTTACCATAGACCAACTTGGTTGTGCAGCAGTGAAGTTGACAGAGAGCTTTCCGGGGTTCGGCTGCAGATAGAGGTATGCTAACTTCAACGAATAGGTCGAGGGAATTAGAAAGCTTTATGCACAGACCATCAACAGAAGAGGATGGACCAAGGCCTTCCTAAGTCAAGGACGAGAGATACGATGTGAGATGCTCCGTATTCATTCGCCAGAAATTCCTGATGGTTGCATCCTGGGCGAACGAATTCAGTGCTGCAGATAAAGTTAAACATGGTGGTAGTATGGTCACCAAATCCTAGAAGGGCTGTTGTTCCAAGGTTATCGACCACCAAGTCCCCATTGATAAGAATGTAATCCAGCCCAAGTGAAGCTTGACCGATTCGACACCGTGTGTGCTCACAAATGTATTCGGTTTGACCAGAAGAAACCAGAGATTAAGAAGTTTGTGACCATTGAATCCCCGAAGTTTACATGTGAGCCTGCAAGGAAAACGCTTTCAAGCAATCTAAAATCTCCTCCAGATTTTTGTGGAATTCATAAGAAGTCAATTTTCTAAACAGTTGTTTTCGGTCATTCTTATCAGGCTCTTAAAACCACGCAGAGTAAGTGTGAGTTACATATGGAAATTGTAACAAATCAAATAGGTTGTTAAAAACCAGTCTGCTGAAGAAAGGTGGGAGTGTTAGTAAATACGTTAGTGTCATACGCCCCTGTCATCAGACATGCACTGAGACATGGCCGAGGCTATTGTCATCAGATTCCACAACGTCTGTATGTGTGCTTAAAAACAGTTCGATCGAACCCTCCACTTTCCCTGGCCAACTATTTCACAGCCACCTGAAGCCCGAACAAGCGTGAACCACTTGACGCCGACGAACGCACGCATACTGCTCCGGACTGTCTTTTGAATGCCGTGGTTGACCTCGAAGTTAACGGAACTCGCTTACAAGCTTTGTTAGACACTGACAGTTCTGAGTTATACAGTTTTTCATAGTGCTGCAGAACGACTGTAAAGTTCACAAATCTAGCAGTAAGATAACAATGACCCCTACCACCTTGTCAAGTGACACGCGAGGTCACTTCAAATTATCAGCCTAACACATTTATGTGCACACGTTCTTCGTGGCCAGGACGTCCGTAGACCTCACAAATGCGTTAAAACTCTACTCAATGGGACAAAGCCACCGTTTTCACTCTGTTCACTGATCTCAGTTCACATCGAACCTCCAGGTCTTTTTCATAACCTGATGCGAAACTGCAAGCGAGTCGCGATAAGATCTAGAAGGCACGGTAAAGCCGATGAGAAGTTTATCTATGATGAAATTCACCCTCTACTTACTGAAGTAGTCATCATGTCTTCCTCCTCCTCCTGGAGAGCTTATCTTGGTAGTCGCTAACGACAGGCACAGCAAAAGAATTATCGTTGATTATAGTCAAACGGTCAACAAGTGTACCCTCTTGGATGATTGTCCTCTCCCCAAAATTTGAGAGACGATCGAACGCATCGCCACGTACGACACATATACGTAGCACCCTGGACCTTAAGACTGCTTATAATCAGGCAAAAAGAACAGCCTTTTACGGCCTTTGAGGCATGCGGACGTTTGAATCAGTTTCGTCGGAATCCATTTAATGTAACGAACGGCGTCGCATGATTCCAACGGATTACTGGTAATATAATAACACGTGAACGATAAAAAGATTTTTGTTTACGCCAACAATATTACGGTATGTGAAAGCAACTCCGCTGGACATGAGTTGAATCTCCGGAGGTTCCTAGACGTGGCCAGGAAATACGGACTGACTTCCAATGAATCATAAACGCATCATCACCGCCAAACGAATCGAATCCATAGGTTATGAGGTGTCCAAGAACAGCATCAAACCGGATTTTGCTTGCCTAAAACCTTTACGAGAAAATAGGCCTCCTCCTAACTTGAATTCCCAGCAACGAGTGGTGGAAATATTCGCTGTGGTGGATATTTCACTTCTCTGATAAAATTCACAAACTTCTGTGTAATAACGCATCCCGTCTACCCAGTGAAGTCAGTGCCTTGAGGTTCTAAAGAGTGAGCTATCCAAGTCTGCTAACTCCACTATTCAGTACGACATTCCTTTGGTTGTCGAGACAGACGCCTCTGATGTGGCGATCGCAGCCACTCTGGATCAAAATGGTCGACCGATAGTCTTCTTCTCGCGTAGTCTATTGCCCAATGAATGGCACCATTCCGCCAAAGTTCTGTCGCTTTCGTCTACGGCAGTCAGCACAGCCAGAGTCATGAACGAGAAAACTGAACGTTGAAAGCTGGAATTGTCACCATGTTCGATGTTGTGTATCGATTTGTCAAAGATAATCGAGCGGTAGGCGCACTCTCACGTAAGTATGCTAATCACAAATAGTGACTTGAAGGGACTACACGAGTCGTATTGTCATCCTGGTGTTTGTCGACTGAGTTGCGTTAGAAGCTTGTTGAAGAATTTCGAGGCGTCATTGCCAAATGTCTTGTGAAAGCAAACGTCACTTTTTCTCCGAAGCTCGAGCCGAGTCCATAAAAACCACCCAACCACTCTAAAGGCTCGATTGATTCCAAGGGTCCCTTCCCATCAATAGCCCACAACAGTTCCTAATTAACAATTATCCACTTATGTTCACGCTTTCCTTTTGCTTTTGCATATATCAACCGGACTAACGAGACAGTTACTAGATGTTTTTGTCAGTTGTTCGTTAGTCCGGCCTACGTTCATTCTAATCGTGGATCGTCATTCATGTCGATTAGTGTTCAACAGTTTCTTCATGAAAGGGGAGTCGCGACACGCAGGACGGCACCATAAACCCCAGGGTAACGGTCAAATAAAGCGGTCAAATGGAACGATGTGGGAAACCTGAGACTTTCCACTTATTGTCTACTCACACTTTTTGGCAGGGGAGAATGTTACAAAGATATACGGAGTATGTCATTTGATGTTATGTGGTTCACACAATAAGTCTAGAAGAGATACCAGTAGGAAACTGAAACATTGTCTAAAGGCTGATCGTGAGGCTTGGTTAGTGGAAAAAGTTGAGGAAATGGAAACCGCTGTCAGTGAAGCTATCGGGAAGGCAGATGGCACACTAATCTATAATAAGTCCAGAATGTTGGAGCGTTAGGCGGAACACTTTGAGGGTCAATTTAGCTGGCCTCCTGCTTCCACTGTGTTGCCGCCACAAACTTGTGACGTAGCATACTGGTCGACAGACTTGGAACTACCCACTGAGACTGAGGTTCGTAATTGCATCTCGGCTCTCAATCGTAATAGGGCTGCTGGTCCGGATGATATCGTGCCGGCACTTTTCAAAAAGGGTAGAGAGGTGTTAGTAGAAGTTGTAACTCAGCTGTTTCAACTTGTGGACGACGCAGACCATCCCTCCGTGCTGCGGTCACTCGATAATAGTTCCCATATTTAACAAGGGAGCCCGGGGCTCTTGTGAAAACCATAGGGGGATTAGTTTAACCCGAGTCATTCCAAGGTTCCTGGCATCGATTATATTTCGTCGACTCACTGCAGTTCGGGAGGTAGACATTAGAGAAGAACAGGCAATGTTTCGCCCCGGGCGGGGATGTATAGATCACATCAATCGCCGTATTCCTCGACCACAGAGGTGCGTTCGATTCGGTGGATCGATCTACCCTTTTAGAGTCGCTTAAACTCAGAGGTGTACCGACCAAGTATGTGAACATACTGTCGGCACTTTATTCCAATACTTCAGCCCAGATTAGGGTTTACGGTGAATTATCTGACAGTTTCCGCACCAGGAGCGACGTACGTCAAGGCCGTCCCCTTCCACCATTTTTGTTCAATTTCGTCATGGATGAAATAATGGATGACTGTCTGCGGCGCTCGAAAGATGCCGGTGTGGACCTCCTACCTGGTGGAAGGCTGACTGATCTTGATTATGCTGACGACAGGGTGTTGCTGTTTGACAACTTTCAGGTGGCACAAACAACACTGAACGCAATTTCCCGTTCTGCTAAGTACTTCGGAATGCGTTTTGCGGCCTCGAAATGCAAAGTGCTTCTGAAAGATTGCTGTGATTACGTAGGTTTAATGTTAGATTATAAAGTCATAGAAGTTGTTGACCGGTTTGTATACCTGGGGAGCTGTATCAGCGGCGGCGGCAGAGGTGTTGGGAATGAAATAGAGGTGCGTATTTATAAGGCCAGGGCGTTGTTTAATGATCTGAAGCACTTCTGGCAACAGAAAGGTATCTGTCTGGAGCTTAAGGGTCGCGTACATCAGACAACAGTGAGGGCCGTATTACTTTAAGGCAGCGAAGCCTGGTCCCTTAGGGTAGAAGACGTGAACCGTCTTCTGGTGTTTAACTATCGATGTCTGCGTTCCATCGCTCGTATCGGGTGGCACCAACGACTGAGCAACGAGGAGGTTAGGAAGCGGGTGTTTCGCACTGATTGTCAAACGAGTTCTCTCGTTCAGTCACTAAGTTTTTACAGACTTAGATGGTTAGGTCATGTACTAAGGATGTCAGCTAATCGTTTGCCACACCGAGCGCTGTTTGCCGACGCCGCGGCCGATTGGCACAAGGTGGACAAATGAAATCGTTTACGAAGGGGTTGGGCCCTGTAGATCGGGTTCGTCTCTCGGGCTGGAACCCTCTCGACTCACAGAGTTGATGGCTTGGAACGTTAGATGAGATGGCGGCTAACCGAGCTCAGTGGCGTGAATGTTGTCGTTGTTTAGCCGAGCTGTATGTGAAGTGAGTGCACTCAATGACGCGGGGCAGTGAAAGCCGTGAGAAGGCTGTCTTGCTGATGAAGCCTTACTTTCACTTACAGCTCGGTTGTTTGTTTGCAAAGTGTAGGCGCCTTGATGTTGTATGTTTGAATGAAGACGTAGCTATTTTCAGTAGTTAGGTCCATTCCCCTCCAATTTTTCTTCTCTTCCTAAACAGGCATTGTTTCTTCTTCATGGTTGTATGATAGTTAAGCATCAGTGTGAACGACTGATGTATTGCTATCTATGATGATGATGATTTCACCCATGGTGGCAGGTCATTGGAGGTAGTCGAGAAGTTCACGTACATTGGGAGCTGTATCAGCGTTGGTGGAACGCCTGATGAGATCACAAATCGCACAGCAACAGATCGGGTGGCGTTTGTCAACTTACATTGTATGCGGCGTCTGTATGCTCTCAGACTTTCTGTGAAAGGCCGAATGTATAATGTCACTGTAAGGGCAGTCTTATTGTACGGCTGTGAAACCTGGTCCATTCGCGTGGAATATGTTCACATAGTGTCCGTCTCTGACCATCGATGTCTCCGAATCATTAGCGGCGTGTGGTGGGAACACTGTGTCAACAATGACGAAGTAGGCCGACGCGCCTTTGGAACGGATAGATTCCTTCGATCCTTAAGCATATAAGTCTCGTCTCACAGGCTTCCTTGGCTCGGCCACATCTTCCGGATGCCAACTCACCGCCCACTACATCGTATCCTGTTTGCGATTGGTGGGTTAGGCGGAAAGCGGCAGCCTGGAGGTCAGCGCATGACCTGGGTTCGTGGTATGAAGGCACTCACCCAGAGGCTTACTTCAAGTGGGTGCTCGCGGCTACCTAGCTGGGGTCAGAAGGATACCGAACACCTCTGGCTGTCTGATATGGCGAAGAACAGAAGTCAATGGCATTCGTGTTGCCAGTCTCTGTGTGCATCATTTTAACTTTTTATTCGTCATCCCTCCACATTTGTTTCCTACTTCACCGTACACGTTACTTTCTTTTGTCTTCTGATACTGTGGCACGTTTGCTATTTCATATGGTCATCGCGTGTTAAATATATAAATCTGTAGACCAGTAGGTATACCATATAAAGAAGGCACAGTTATCATGCACCCAATAAAGACGATCGGCAACATACAGTTCAGTTCAATTTATAGGAATTGCGGTGAGTACCAATGATGTCCAGCTTCTTAAACCTGTGAGGTCCAACGATCCCACCACGCTGCAACAATCATAGGAGAAAAATGCCCCACTTCAGTTACGTTAAGATAGTCCCATCGACAGAACGGCGTTTGGTTGCAAAGCCGTGAGTTAGTGTGGCATGCTCATCGAATGTTCAAAGTCAGGACTGTTGCCACCATAAACCTCAATCATACCCATAACTGTTGGAACATTGCTTGCATCGAAAGACGGAATAAATGTGAGCAGGATCGAGCAGGGAAAACAGACAGAAGAGATGAAACTGAAACAAACAGCCAAGCTACTGATACAGTGTTGCAGATAAACATGGTAATACAAAGGGGAAAGAAAAACTGCACACTGGCGGTACAGAAAAGCCTCAAACCATTCAATGGAATATCACTAACCAAAGTATAGTAGGTCAATACTAAATGCCAGCTACTGCGGTGGCCATTGCTACTGTGGACGATAGTCCATTCTAAAAGTTTACCAACCGATGTGGAGAAAATGAGCTCAAATATTTTTTGTGGCTCGCTCTGCTGCGAACGTCATTCCACGATCTCGAAGGAAAAATGATGGTTTTACTTAGCATATTGGGGTAATTTATTTCCTTGGCCTCCGTAAGAACCTTTGAGTCCACACTATACCACTCTTAGCGCATGCTTACTGTTCACAAGAGGGGGATATTAAGCATGTACACAAAATCTGAAGTGCAGCAGAACGCATGAACCGAACAGAGGAATAACAACGTTTAGTTTTCGCGATAAAAGCGTCGACTTGAGCGCGAAAGAATACCAACCAACAAGCATCAAGCTTGCGCTTAAAGTCAGTAACCGCGGTAGCCAACACCACCTCGGACGGTAATTTGTTCCAACTGTTCACAACTTTATATTTGAAAAAGTTGGCCCGGATTTGAGTCCTAGCTATTTCCTTCACAATCTTTAACTCGTGCCCCCTAAGCGACGAATTTTCGTTGCGACTAAACAGCTGCTCCCCTGCCTCA
>LUCH01018036.1:0-19565 GCA_013368495.1 Paragonimus heterotremus
CACCCTACCAAGGCCGGGGTTTGCTTGAAAATATTTTTCCAAACGGCGAAAGTTGGGGTAATCAAGTTCTGCAACTAGCATGCGTGCACCAATAGCTAACTCGGTGAAACGCCTTCAGCACAATGGCCTGGACCCACCTCAGCTGGACTATTCAGCCTTCAAATAACTAAAGAACTCTGGAGGAAATGAATGGTTTAGTCACGTGTGGAACATTGGGTTGAGACTTATAACACGGGTAGGCCTGTCGCACCGTCTCATTACCGGGGTAACTTTTTTACTCACGGATCACACATGCTCACCTTCTGACCACATGCATGGACTTGAGTCGTGCAGTAAACAAATTAGTCATCATTATGTGTATCTTGCTGGTCAGTCATGACCGAGCTGGATCTCTCTGGGGAATTTATTGCGATGTAATAATCGTGAAGGTCCAGATTACCGCCGCCAAGACGCTGAAAACAGAAAAGAGTTTGTTCAAGCGCACATCAGACAATTTAAACAATATGTGGATTATACACCGACGATTGGAAGCAGATACACAAAAGTCAGTCGTCAAAAAAGACCGATTGTTCCTAAGAACCCCAGCAGGGAATCTGTATTCCCTTTGCTCGCCGCTTTGCATGATGTACTAGTTTTCAGCCCGTGTGCTTACTACAGCAACATATGGTCGACAGGCAAATCTTTCGAAATTCAGCAGTTGTATCGCCTCAATATTCACATCCTAATGGTTCTTCAGAACAAACTTAGTTTGGTCACGCGTCGCCGTTTTCCGTAAGAAGCATAGATAACGACAACCGGTTTTCTTACGGCGTGACCCAATCACCAGCACATTAATGGTGCGGAGTGTTGTTGCAATCGAATTGTACTGTTATTCAGTGTGCACTTGGAGTTTGCATACTCTGCGTATACTTACCTTACCGTAGCAACGGGATTGTCTGCTTACGTCATCCAAAATCGAATTATCAACCAAGTGTTCTCTGGGTAATTGTGCGGCACTCATTCCTCTCATCTAATTGTTCAGTTTTCAGAATTCCGACCCCATTGTAATCCTGTGTTGCATCGGATGCACAAACACCTCAAGTCTTAACGTCGGGCCTGGAAACCCCGGTGAGGTGACTGATCCAGAGTTGTAATAGTTGAGTGTCTTCTGGATAGCGCCTAGTTGTAATTTCATTTAAGTTTTGTCTCAAGATTGAAAACAGTAGATGCACGGAGGTGATCTGTTCACGACTGTAGCTGTGGTGGCCACTTGTTAGCCACTCAGTCAGTCAACATTAAGCATTGTCATTTCGGCTACGACACTCAATCGCAGGCATATTTTTCGTCATGATTCCGTTTGCGTTAACCTAGTTTTTTCTGAGGTGGCCTGATAAAGATTCATCATAAGCAGGAAGCCATCCCTGTTAACTTTGATATTTTAAGCTTAGGACAGTAGACATTCTTCAGGAGTCAGAACGCTGTGAAGTGCGTTTTGGTAATCTATCCGTTAGTTATCTCTACTATATTTAAATGAATAATAGAGTTCCTCGTTTCACTGAGTGTTGGTTATGTGACCTCGTTATATATGGCGTCCCAAATCGGTATTCAAGTGCCAAATTCGCCTTTCTAACAATGGTTTTGAAATCCCAGTTAGCACCTCCGAGTTTTTCGACGTCCAGTCGATCACATTTGCGTTTGACAGTTTAGAAGAGATAATTGTTAAAATGCTGGACTTCGACCGGACTAGAATCGACGATAAAAACATCTTGCCCACATGATCTATCGGCTGGACGTTCGAGGTACTCATGCTGACAGCCAGTTTTACTGTCAGGCCATGTTGACCCACAATGACCATAGGGTAGGTATGCATCCATCTAGTGCGTCACTGTGGACAGCACACACGCCCACTGAAACGGGTACAATCTCCTTGTGAACTCAGGCGTAAGGTAGTTGATGGCAGTTTAGTTCGATTGAAATACACCAAACAGGGTCAGTCGTGAACCTGAACGCACATTAATCGCGAATTTTATGGTATTCCTATATTCTAGATGACGGCAGCCGGGTTTGCTTCCGCGTCACGTATTACCGCGCCAAACTAAATATCCTCCTTTCCATCTATACGTAGTGACCCCTCATTCCCGTTATCAGACACACACCAGAGACTTACTTCATTTCCCCCTTGCGACATAATCCCTAACCAGAATTGTAGTATATCTCACACACCATAATTCTGTTGTCGAAGGGACGCAAACCGCTACTCGCCCCCAACACCAGTTAAGCTTGCCACCTTCATTGCTCATACACATGAAAACAGACAGGTTTGCGAATTCTTTGGAGACCCTCGCTATCGATATCCGCTGTTTTGCTGAAACAGGACTCCAGCATTATAGCTACATCTTCAATCTCCGTCAGCTGCATCACCATGTGCGTACAGCGTGCGCCTGTTTGGAGACCCTGCGGTTCGAGCCACTAGCCAAGCCAGCGTTGGAATTGCTCCAGGCGCGTTTGCGGAGTAGACACTGTTTGGCTGGATACCCGTCAACAGCCCCGTTTGCATTACCCGATTAGATGGTACAGTTAGAGCGCACATCACAAACGTTATCTGTTTATTGTTGTGGCATATACCCCCACAGATTGTAGTTCAGGCGCAATCAAACGACCTCTACTACCAGCTCACTGACCTTCTACAAACCGCACGACGCGCGGACATTGTAGTACAGACTGGAGACTTTAACGATGAAGCAAGCAGGCCAACTACCGACGAGCGAGACTTAGTCGGCCCGTACTCTTGTAGTATTCGTCGAACAGTGAACGACGAACGTTTGCTGTAGTTGTTTGCTGATAACAGTGTGCTACTTTTCGATGTTCTAAACATCAGTGCGCTACATGACAATCTCTATTGTCGATTCAATCGTGGTCACAGAATGATCACATGATGGCGGTTTCGAAGAATGCAAGTCAAGCTGGAGGACCTTTGTGGATCCTGATTCACTTTACGTTTTGGCGGGAGACCACTCCAGTGTCAATCACAAAATGGCATATCCAAACTAGAAGGAGTTAAGGCGCTTTATGCTTACCAGATTGCACCTGCCTTCAGTCAGGGCCCCCACCCACCAAGCGGAATTGAAGCCCATCGGGCACATATACGGCATGCAATGCCCAAGTACGATACTGCCCTATGTGGCACTGCCACTCGTTCAGATACCAACCGCTGAGTCTGTGTAATCACTTGAACTTCTTGATGCTCACATAAATTTTCGATCCATAAGTGAGTACAATTCGGCCCGCAAAACTACTCGCGCGGAGACAACTGTGAGATGATCGTGAGGCCTGGTGGATGCAACGGGACTGGATCTTGACGCGGTGTGACAGCTTGCGCACCTCGATGACCTATTGTGCTAAACCAGACGGTGTGGTCGCCATATCGATAGAGTCACACATGCCAGGCAGGCCAATGGGTACAGGTCTCACAAACCCGTATCCTGGTCCTCAAGGATGGGGGTTCGAAGAAGGTTGTCATCTTTTTCCGAAAAATGTACCAGCTCTGGTACACTGCCACCCACCCGCTGACTTACGGTACAGGCTTTTGAGCCGAAGGCTCCGGTTGAAATCCCTAGTCGTTCTGCCGTCTAGGTTTGGACGCCCTGGCAGCATCCCAGCCCTCACAACCGTCAATACTCAGGACACAAGTGATTACATGATGCACTGGCCGTCTCACAGTATAAATCGGGTCGTCGTATCTGCTGCACACAGCGGGGTGGATAGGCGAAAGCATGCTACTGATGACCCCTCCCTCACTGTCCTATCAAATTTAGTTCTCAGGCCCCTCCCGATCTACATTACTGAAGCCCAGTCGGCACGAGTGTAGTTTGAGCGTAGCTTGAGTGTAGTTTGAGTGTAGTCTGCGTGTGGTTTGAGAGCAACAACGGGACATACTGTGACGCTCATGTGACACTCAGAAAGGTACACTCAAACTACACTCATACTACACTCGCGATTCTGTAGTTTGCGCGTCAAGCTGCACTTACTACGTCCAACCTTCGATTCTACATCACACCACCAACACGACCGCTTACTGTCGTCCTGGGAGGCGCTATGCCGCAAGCAGAAGATTCGTATGCACTGGAAAAATATGTTGAACAATGGCAACGCGGAACATGAAGCGTTCTCTTCACCGTCGACTGCTGCTGGCAACGTTTTCAGCTGTTTGCGCTTGTGATGGGAGTTCTGCCTCATTTTTTGGATCCACCAATGAACGCGCTCTTTTACTTCTTGGAGTGTTACTCCCGCGTTCCCTTCAATATAGAATCTGGAAGCCAATATGCAGGAGAAATTGGATTTTACCGACGACAGCCTTCGTCACCAATGTACCGGTGAAAGGCTTCTTTCCATTCACATCTCTCTAGCTCATGTCCTTTATTAGTTCTCGGTGGATTATAAGCCCCAGGGTGTTAGTGATACAGGCTTTGCAGCTGTTCCCACCAGCAAGCGTTAAATGTGCAACTTGAAAATTAACTATGAAATCTGTAATCCTGTTCACTAACCTATTATACAGTTGTTCATCCTCGAACATACTATAAACACAGTCAGTTCGTCAACTGACTCCATTGGCAGACGAAAGGCGAAGTCCGTTTCACTTCCTCGACTGGACTGGTCCATATTGTACGACATAGACTTGTTAAGTCGTCGCAGAACCCGCACGTCTTGCTCCAGTCCTATCAGTCTGGCATTAATGTTTTCGCGCAATTCTACATTTAGACCCTCTTGAACCGTACTTACTTAGGATCCGCTTCAGGGTTCCCTGTTTTTTCGAAGTTTCCAATGTAGGAGCCGGAAGTCCCATGATGGACGTAGGGGAAATTATATATGTAGTCATCAAAAAGGCGTAATTACCTTGACATAATCGGTGATAACCACGATGCACCGGTGGAAGTTGATGCAGTCTCGCAGTGGGGGACGAAATTGCAGTGGATCTCGTCCAAGCCTTCTTTGTTAAAGGCTCCTCATAACGCATCGCTGTGGTGAATGCAGTCTTTGAAAGCGGAAGGCCATTTTCTTACTCGAAATCAAGCTTGATGACCAGTTTCCTGTGGGCGAATTTTGGGTAATAACAAATACTTACTCTTCCCGACGGCCGTCATCTACATGTGGCAAAGTTGCATCGGATGACGGAAGTTCTGATAGTGCTTCAAGCATCGCCTCACGATAAAAGGTCACGGATACATCATCCGCAATGAGTGAAAGGTTTTTGGACACATCATATTTACGACATTTTTGTGAACCTTCTCGTCGTACACATATGAACCTTTCGGCGCCGGACAATGACGCGCCAACAGTGGGTTTTGCTGTTTGCTGGACAAGCCAAGCCACCGCACTTTCCCCGCGTCCGTGAACCATGATGTGTGCGCAATTCCAGTTGATTTGTCACCAAACTCTACTACCTGATACACCTAAAAATGTGTCATTTATAAATTTACTCATCATAAGACGAATGAATAAAACAAAGACATTGTTCGTAACTTTGTTTCATTACAACAGAGTGTAAAATGAGGTAAACAATGACACAAACGTCACAGTCCACCGCAATGCATTTGAACTCAATATCAGAAGTTTTCTACGACCTCGTATGACATGACAGTCCAGTACATTCGAAAATGGAAATGTCTGCAGAAGATATACATTTGTCGAACCATTTTCCCATTGCACCCTATGAATTGACTTAACAGTGTCCTTGCCGATGAGCGTTACAAACCCTCCTTGTCCTATGGCAACCACTGCGTTGTCTGGTGGAACATCGCCATAAACCACACCTTTCAGCTTGAGGAAGTTGTACTTGGAAGAAGGCGGCCTAGTATTTACGCAGTAAGCATCATCCATGTTGCCTGCAACAGGTAATTCATTTGCATTCCGTTCCTCTGCAGTTCGACGGAATATCTGTGCTGTCGGTTCAACGGGCGACTGTACCAGTCTCCTTAGCTTGCTCATGTAAGACTCAAACGGGAAATGTGAATATGAATCCGAAGGCCCCCGACGAACCACATCGTCGGCAATATGGATCGCTGAATGAAAGTTGTAAATCGAATGATGTGCTCCGTAGATGCCTGCAAACTCTTGCACAGTATGCCTCAACGTTGTGTTAACGTACCTGGCGTAATGCAACGCATATGACGGGCTGCATAATACATAAAGACAAACGGAGATCATTTAGAACTCCCTTCATGGCAACCGGTCCTGAATAAAGCAGAAACTGACAGAACTCAGTGGCCTTCCGCCGCTCAAAGTCATCCCAATATAGGCATTTACGGGAGAAATCCACGGTCAGGTTTAATTTTAGCGCATGCAGAGGGTCGTTTACCACTTTTATCGAAGCTTGTGACAAACGTCCGGCGGAAGCAGCTAGAGCTTCGCGCCATGAATAGACTAGCCCTTCAGTGATACCAGGACATACCATGTGCATATAGTCTTGCGGAAATGCATAGATCATATCAATGTCCAACTACTCAAACGCAGACTGTCCAACATGAAGTTCGGGCTGACGGCGTGATCTGAAATCTTCTTCCTTCCTGAAAGGGGCCGACAAGTCCGGACTGGTCATCCTACCGTTGTTGTGCGCGCCTTTGAGCAGTACAGCGGTCACGGGAAAAGTATCCCGAGTGTAGATTCACCTGTTTCACAGAAGATTTGGCAGGGGCGTCACAGATAATGTAATCGATCTGAATGCGAACCAGCTGCGTACTTAATGGAACTGTCCACCCAGTGGTTGATCCTTCCTTCAGCTCTGACACTAACGCACTGAGATATTAGTACGCATTCGGTGGTTTGGCCCTTCCATAGAAGACACCGATAACAAGGATCGCAGGATTTGGCCGAACCCAAAAGCCCAAAATAGGCCACAACTATAAACTGGTGGTCTTAACCGACGTTAGACAGTCAATATTCAGTTGTAAAGAGGCTGTTGCGCAATTTCTGAACAGTACAGAATTCTGCATGGCAAAATCGAGGGATTCACGGACGCCGAAATGGATGTAGTCACCATCACCAACTTTCCGATGTTTACAACTTCGCGGCGTTTACGTCAATGTTCTAGGGTCTAGGCTCAACTCAGAATGCGGCGGTCGAAGTTCATCCATAGATAAACGCAGAATTGTTCGGGACACCTTTGTTCCTGTGGTAGCCCTTCTAAGTGCTTCTGTTATCGCAGCTACGCCTGATGACTCTGGCTAAACAGTACTAAGATTAAATGATGGACATACCAGAGCACACAATCACTGTCGACTGTAGTTAGATTTGTTGTCAATATCAATCGGACACTCGGTATCAGTGACAACCATGGTGCCAATGACAGCATTCAACATATCTTGATGAATGGCGACATGCAAATGAACGACCCGTTATTCACAAATAGGTGCAGGACAATCTGCAAACACGAAAAACTCAGAACCGTGGTTATTTAAAATACGAACGAACCGTCTACAGTAGGATTAAGCGGATCCACATTGCTTTTAAGCAGCAGTGGACAGTCAGGCGTAAGTGGTTGGATAACAAGTATGGGCGACGTTGATTTGGAACAACCTGGAGAAAGCATAGCAATCGCGCGCAGTTGGTAACGCAAATTTTGAGTTGCCGACGAAATGCGTTAAAACAACGTAGTGAAGTATCACAACGAAGTGGGCTATGCTAATTCTGTTCATAATAAAACACAGGCAGAAGTACAAGCAACTAAGAAGTCACCCATTAACTAGTTACGGTCGATTGCAGCGACCGTCAAAACAACTACACTCATGTGACACGGGAGTTTGGTTGCGTGCTGCCTGGGTAGTTACTACACAGGTCCCACAACGGATGTAGTTAACTGTGGTAACGTTGAGCCGGTATGTTCCGTCTCTTGCCATTTAGCTTCAGGAGTCCCTCACCACTTGGTGAGACCTAGAATGCGAATTAATATAAATGCCTTCAACCTTCGCACTCTAAAACCGATAGGTCAGCAGGCCGCTCTTGCACGAACGTTAGGCTCAATGCATGTCGATATCTGCTGTATCTCGGAAACCAGAATCTAGGACAGTAGTCAGTGTTTGGAATTAACATCATCTGCATTGTCTACCCGATAATGATTTCACATTTCAAGTGACTCCACAGCCGCTGTTACAGGTCAGGCTGGAGTAGGTATAGTCGTTAGCTCGACGGCCGCAGCCTCATTAATAGATTGGATTCCTGTTAACAGTAGACGTTGTGCTGTCCGCTTGGCAGGTTCCGTTAAGACCAACTCTGGACACAAGACTTTCAGAAATTTATTCATTGTCTGCTTGCGCTCCTACTGACTGTAGTGACGTCGGCGTTAAGGGCGCATTTTACTCGGATCTGGCCTCTCTCCTTCGGTCGACACGTGACCCTGATATAGTCGTTCTGGCGGGAGATATGGATGCTCAGGTCAGCCGCTTTGGTGAGGCCGGCAGGTGGTCGTCAGCCGTAGAAATTATTCTGATTGGTTGAAAATTTTGATGGCGCCTATTTGAAAACCTGAGTAAAATGACGCTTGTGTCGGGCAAAAGTATACTCAACCATCCCTAGACCTGCAAATAATGTGCAGTGAACATGGAGCCCGTAAAGTCGCTCTTTCTTAAAACCATCACTGTTTACACGGCGCACGCAGAACCAAATCGTACTTGTTACTGTGCACTACCTCGGTAATTCTTCTATATATATTGCGCCGCCGCGTTCACCTCACTATTCCGCCCAAAATAACTCATGTACCCAGCCAGCGAAATCCTTCAAATTACCTTAGGTAATTTATGAAAATTATCCGGTAATTTGACCCGGTAATTTTAGGGGTAATTACCGGAAATTACCCTAAAAATTACCCATAGGGTAACTTGCTCTACAAATTACCCAGTTTATATACTTTCGATTTTTCGATTTTTTAAACGAAAATGAGAACGAAACATTTGCTCACCCTTTACGCACTGCCTTACCAACGTATTTTTCGGCAGCAATACTACAGAACTAATCCGCCGAAGACGCCCATTAAAATAGTTCCATCGTGATATTCGAAATTGAGTATCTCCCTTATTAATCAAGATACAACACAGACTGTATAGGGCAAATGGATAGCACAACCCATGTACTGTATAGGGCAACCAGTGAACGTAACTTACAAAATGGCATAATGTACACGGTCGTTCATTCATGTTAACAAAGGAAAAGAGCAGAGGGTTCACTAGGGTATATTTAAAACAGTGTGTAACTACATCCTTCCAGAAGTTGAAGACACTTCCTACTGCGACTCGATAATGGTAACCTGGGAAACAAAAGACTATTGCTAGTACAGTATATGACTCAGAGGGTTTAGATGATACAAACGGGATAGTAATGCTGTTGTTGTCGCAGATTTACTCACGGAAGTCCGCACGTGTACCTTGTTTGCACGAAGCGCTTTTCTCAACCTAGCATTGTGCAGCCATTCGCGTAAAACGATGTTGTACTCAGCGTCTGTCATTTTTCCGAACCAACTATCAACACGCACAGCATCTGGAAGACAAAATATTCATCAAACACGAGCATAACCAAGTAGATTAATCTATTTGCGATCCCAGTCTTCCCGCGCAGTCGAAGTAGGTTGCACTGAGATGCAAAAGCTGCCGAGATAACTCCTGTGAGTACTTGACGAACCGCTTCGCCACAGGACCGCCCACCGTAAGTTGACAGCAAGCTCACCTGAGAATAACTGTGATTTGTAACGGAAACTTAACAGCTTGCTACCTGTGTCACTAACTTGCAGTTTCGCTTCCAATTCCATCAAATCTACCTCGGATGTTACTGGCAAACAGAATTCAGTACCTGAAACTGCTATCTTCACGTCTTCTGCGTGTTGTTTCTGTCTGTCCGCAATCAAAAAGTCCAACTTACATTCAACACGCTTCAAGCGAAGCTGAGCTGGTGCACCGTTTGGACCACATAGTCCAGACGTTCGTCCGTACTTGTGGGTATCGGTGATGCTAGTGGACGGATTCCAGGACTATCCACTAATTCCCTGAAGTGGACTGGTAGCAGATCTCGGTCGTATGGGTTGTTAGACAGAGGGCTGTGTATAGTTGCTCCGTGAATGAATTATCTGTCATGGGGTAAGCAGATCTTACCGGTCCGTGGCAGTAGGCCCAGGAGGCGTGTTTTCGGAAAACGACAGACGTTTCTCAGTGCTCATATACAAAGGGAGTTATGCAGAAATTGGAAACACCTTTTTTGTGGAACAGACGGAGGCGGTGTGCTTGGCAAGAATGTCGCAGGTATGCTGTGTGAAAAGCTGTAATCCACAAAGGGACGCTTCAATTAAGGCATTTCATCCGAATCAGAAGTTTCGCTGTCAAGATCGGTAGACAGAAACCTCCACGGTTGCTCGCTACGAAGTTGTAGACTTTGGAGAACAATAGCACCTACATTCTTTTGCGAGGGCGGTTGCTGACTAATACCGTGGCTTCTGTCGAGTTTGAGTCGCACCCAGCAGAAGCAATTCTCTGCATACTTTCAGCCTCCGTATAAGTCTCTAAATCAGTCAGTAAATTGTCGCACAACTTAACGCGAAAACCTAATATACGGACTTCGTGAATTTCGCACCGGTCACCATGGTGCCGGCACTCACGGATCATTTCGTCACTCTCCAAGATGTAATCCTCCGACCATTAGGTGTGGGTACCACCTATCAGCCATTTAGCAGAAACGATTCCCACTGCCTGCCTTTTTCTAAACAAAACTATGACAAACGTCTGAAAAGAAATTAGTCCGCCTAATTCACGTTCAGACGTACGCGACACCCATCTACATCTGAAAACATGCATACAGCAGAAATACTTTATATGGACGGAGTGTATGTAAAATAGGTAAAACAACACCGGATGTTCCACAGGGAACAGAAGTGCATTTACATAAAATTGGAGGTGATTGAGGAAGTTGTTACAAAGTCTGGCGGTGAACTAACTGAAAATATGTACAATTGGGAGGGGGGAATATCATGAATGAAGAAGTCACGCGCACACACGAAAATACGACACTTGACGAAGGAGACATCAAAGTCGACAAATCTGGACGGCTTACCGTAAACTACTGCATAGCAATCAGGACGGCTCACGGTGAAAACCGCACGATTTGAGCTTAATTGCTTTTTAGATGCCGCAAAACGGTACCGGAAGCATTCGACATCATCGCAGTCATCAGCGCTCATCGATTGTAATTTGCAGTTCACAAATTCACTCATCCGTCTGAACACTTGTATATGCGGCCTGTTGGGTCCACACCCAACCCTCCGTAACTTTGCTATGGAAGACTCAAACGGTAAGGCCGAAAATACGTCCAGAGTTCCGTGTTTGGCAACATCATCGGGTAAGTGAATGAGGCTGTGGATGTTGAAAACGGCATCGTTTGCGGAATAAAGCAAAAGATATTGGTCTACAAGCTTACGCAATAACGTGGTAGCAAGGGATTAATATGTATTGAAGTAACTTGTAGAAAATGTGTACATGGAAATGAATAAATAGAAATCGTTGACATAACGGAAGTTAGACAACACAGACTTCAAGGAAACAGACCACGGGTACAATAGAAACAAACGCAACTCCGTGGCTTTCCAACGCTGTACCAAATTAAACGACCGACACTTATGCGCAAAGTCCACGGGAACATGCTCAGGGCTTGTCCTTAAATCGTCCGACAGTTGGTTTTGCAGTCGCACGGGAATCCTGCACTGAATATTACTTTTCCACATAAACAGTAATCTGTGGGTCACACCCAGATAAACTAAATGCATAGGATCACAAGGGAAATCTGAAATCATATCAACAGTTAGGGCTTCGGAAGGGGAAGGAACAGGATGATGATGGTGACGATCCCTGCGTCTTCGGAAATCCTCGTCATTACGCAGACGGCAAGTGAGGTTTGGAAAAATGACTTCCGCCTGCATGCACTCCTCGGGAGACGCATTTATCACAGCCGTGGTAGCCTGCGTGGCCCTTGATCTGCTTTATGTAAGCCCGTGCGAGCGAATATCAGATAACCGCTTGCAAAGTCACACGTACGACAAAATCCCTTCCAGGAATACGAAGCCGGCGTAGGCGCCGGTTCAGACGTGACTTTGACAACCCGAGGAAGCAATATAAGTGCTTCATAGTAACTGTCGCGAATGTCTGACAGAGATAACGGATTCATCATTGTTGGATAAAACAGAAATCATTGTGCATTTTCACGTACACACTTGCTTTAACCTTCGAGCGTATACACATCGAAACTTGAATGCGCACACTTCAACCGATCAGTTAAATCCGGAACGTACGAGCAGAAAATCGCATACACAACCATAAAACAATTTAATGTGCCCATTAAAATTATCATCAAATAAAATAAACATGGCGACACAGTTGTCAATGCACGGGAGAGGTGCCCACAGAGAAAATGGAGGAGGAACAAGCCGCCTACCGGTAACCAATTAAACTACTTTCAAGGTGGCGCCCACCGGCCATCACAAATTCGAGCAGCAATGTAAACAAATTGCGCATCAAGAAGCAGACTATTAAACTGACAGAAAATGTAGCACAGTAGTTATAAATTCTGTATGCTGTCTACCTTCGTTGATCGGATTGTATTTGTTGGTCTCGATAAACCACGCCGGGATAATGGGTCATTTCCCCGAAAAATTGCCCATCAATAGGGTCATTTTTCCTGGTTGTCTACCTACGTAATTCTTTCGGTTTCCGATTGAAGAAGTTTCAGCTTCTCCTTGTTGACATCTGAAATGCCCCTGAAAACCATTCTAGAAAGATGCATGAAATGTTTCAGTCAAGTCGACGAGGTCCGATATGTGTTGTCTCGGTCATGACTAGGATGTTTTGGTGAATGTTTCCGCCTATATACCTTAGAGTTTCATTCGTTCCAGACGATCGACAGTTGCTCAGTCGCAGTGACCAGTAAAAAATCTATAGCCGATAGCCTACTCTCGGTGAGAGGCCGAAACTCCCCAGCCAGCAAAGCCACTCAAAAACGCTTAGCAAATTATTTGGTTATTACTGGGTTTTCTGGGCACTTTTGGCGCGAACTCCTATTTGAATTTTTCGTATGCCTGTTGTTTTTCGGTGAGTTTGGCGTTGAAGGAATGCGGTTTTTGCACCGGTTGTGACGTTAATAATTACAAGATAAACGTTACAATAGCATAGAATACTACGAAGATAGGAAAAATGGCTTTTCTCAAATTTCGTCACTGTATCACGCATATATGACAATCTTTTCTTTTATGTGGCACATCCCTGATGGTTATTCCAATTAGTTATCAATGAACTGACGAACACTGGCTAAATAAAAATGTGTAATTGTATACAGGGTTGTGTTGTTTCTTTCACTTTGAACCTCATTGTGATAATCTTGTGCTGATTGCCCACTGATAAGTGGGCTCCCGGCAGAGAGCTGCAAAATATTTTATTCATTTCTGTAGACTGTGTGTGACGCATATAGTATATCACGTTGGGTACTTTACCGTCGTAAACGTGATAAGTTGATGACGGTCTGTTGCCCGTGCCGTACGGGCAATATTTGGAACCACCGCTGAGGATGTATTACTGCAACAGCCGTTTCCCCCATCCTTACGGACATAGCTGAAGGTGGTCGGCTGAGCGTGTACACATGTGTAATCGTTTTTTTAGTGAGGTCTGTTTGTTCTTCGGCTCCTCCGGTCTCTGAACTATTATTCGATGGCGGTCACCCTGAGGGCCTCGTTTGCTTACAAGCCTCTTTGTTATGCCTTCACTGAATTAGTGGACGCTGACGTCGATGAAATGCAACCCTTTGCTTCAAGCTCCATCTTCAGAGTTGCGGAAGGTATTTTTGAAGACTCGCTCCCCTGTCCCGGCAACATGCCGTTATGGACGTTGTGTGGAAATACCATCCAGAGGTGCCCAAGGATTCAAGAACCACTCTTCGGACTACTGGAAGTTCCGCTCAGAAACCCGTTGGGGGCGGAGGTTACACCCACTTGGGTCTTGAGACTGCTTTATGCAATCTTCTCAAGCGCGAGTTAGTAGACATGATTGAATTACAGCTGCATATCGACGGTTCGTTCCCTTCAAAAGGCCAGCTATGCAGCTTTAGCCTGTCCTCGGTCGACGTCTAAGCTTTACAAACAAGCAACCATTTGTTATAGGGATTTACTGCGGTCCATGCAAACCGACGAACCTAACCGCGTTACTCCGCGATACAGAAGATGAGCTAATGGAACTTCTACCGAATGGCATTGTGATTGACGGTGGCGAACGCATCAAAGTTCGTCTGTCTTGCATCATTTGTGATACTCCTGCTCGTGCTTCAATGAAACAAACAGCTTCACACACAGGTTATAATTGCTGTGATAAGTGTGTACAGACGGGGATTCCAGTTGGCCGGAAGCTAGTTTTCTCCTGCCATGCAGTTGCCCCTCGATGTGACAGAGGCTTCCGGGACGGGATATTTGCTAACTATCATATTGGTTGGCCCCCTTTTCTTGATATTGATTGTAATATGGTTTACGGCTCCCCACTGGATTACATGCATACAGTATGCCTGGGTGCTGTTACAAAACTTACAATAATGTGGCGAACGGGCTCGAAAGAAATGGGCATCAGAATGTCAAGGCCATTATTCACCGTTTGAAGTCTGTTGAGCCTTGCATTCCTGTCGACTTCACAGGTCGATGTTCCTCCATTTTGAAATCGAAGCACTGGGAAGCCATCGAGTGTAAGCAAATTTGGCTTCATACAGGGCCTGTGATTCTGGAAGGTATACTGCCATCCTGCCAATATGAAAATTTCGCTAAACTTTCCTACTGTATGTACTTGCCTTCACATTCCGCTTTGCACAAGCTTCGCTGGGAAAGTGCGCGATTTTGTGCGCGATTTTTCTCAAATTTATGAGGCCGGCGAGATAGTTCCTAATGTTCATGCTTTAACATATCTGGCCGATGATGTACAGCGCTTCGGGCTTTTGGATGTATTCTCAGCGTTTCCTTTCGAGTCCTTTTTAGGTAGACTGAGCCAACGACGGCACGGTCCTACCGACCCGGCGGCACAGATTAATCGGCGTCTGCAGGAACTGTCAGGATGTCCGAACGACTTTAACGAACTAAAACGTGTCGTCGATGATACTTCTACGCCCTACCCAGTGAAACCAAAAATCACGGGTAATTCATTCTACTGGGAAAAAACTGTTCACTCCGACACTCTAACAAATAACGCTGTGGTAATTGACAGGAAACCCTTCCTTATCTGTGATATATCCCACGATAACGTTCTAGTTCGTTTTATTCCATTTCATCACCCGTGTATAATTTCAGAATATTTGTATATCATCTATATATATACCGCGTCCGACTTTTAGAAACAATATCCCACGTGTAACCCCTTTCCAAAATTCAGCGGAAGTGTGTGTCTATTCCTCATGGCGACGAAATTGTATTTATCCCCTTGTTACATACATGCTTTTGAAGATGCAGGTTTGTATAGATTATGCATACAATCGTTCAAATAGAGATGCATCAATTCCGATTTCTATACATGTGCGTTACTTTGGCCCTGTTTTTATTAAAAATCGGTTTACAGATGTTTATGTTGGTAAATGTTATTAAAGAGAGCAGAATAAATGACATCCATTCTTCATGGATGATCAGCAAAGAATTGACGTCCGTTCCCACATACGCGACCTTGGAGGAACTGAAGTTTCCTGTTTCCAAACACACTGCTATCATAGATGGGGCATCCATGCATAAAGGTGAATGCCTACAACAAGCAGCTACGTTTCTACCGTTCATTAATGTTATATTCAAGGTTGCCTTAAAGATGTGTGGAATCCTATCAGCCAGCTTGACCTTGATGTGTCGACAATCACACTACAAATGTTCGAGCAGTCACCACCTTTATCGCCAAAACGACGTATATCTTCCACGCCTTTCTGCCCGACTTTTATTGTGCCTTTTTCTTCCACCCCATCCGCTTCTGCGGTTATTTCTTCTCGTGCCTCACCTTTATCTACTCTTGCACCCGGCACAACCGACAAGTTTGTTGTTATTTTTAAACCGCCTACAACCTGCAGTGTTCTTAGTCCACATACGATGTACGAAACCTGCAGTAGCAACGAACAAGGAACCATGGGTGAGCAAATCAAGGTTTCTAATTCCAACCCCTCGTGGCAGTCTTAAGGGCTATTTCGGAGGCTGTTCATGTGCTGAAGATGAAGGTGGACATGTTCGAAAAAGTTTGAGGAACAAGCGCTCGATCGATGCACGGCTGGGAAGTGGTGGCGACGGATTGGCTTGCTTGCCAGTTGTTGAACCTACCCGTACTGCCCAACATATCGACTGCGGAGAACTGGTGTTGATGAACGAACAAAAAAGAAAATCAGCGGTGAGAAAGTGCAGCAGTTAGACTAAAGTCTTTGTACTAAGTTCGTTCTTTGTCGCGATTCGAAGGAGGTGAACTGTGTAGTGTAATGCAAAAAATCTGCCAGTGTCTGTTTTCAGACTTACTTGCTCAAAATTTCAGTTAGACCAACGTTCGTCAGCATGGTCGCAAACTAAAGGGGTCCAATGTAATGTTCGTTATCAAGGGTATGGTATTGACATATTTACGTACAATTTTAAGGTCCATGGTTAACAATGCTTCATTGAACGCCTCCATCGACATCGTGGATATCTCTGTTCGAAAGTGGTTTAACAACGCACATGATCAATCGGGTGGTCGTGCCGACAGGGGACGAAAATGCAAAGAGGGAACTGGGCACTCGTCAACACATCATCCAGAAACTCATTTTAATCTTTTGTAACTTTTGCGCTCCTACTATGATCAACGTCTAAGTGTCACATGTATTCATGTTAGAAGCGGCTCCGTCCAGTTGACTTAAGCTATCAACAACGTTATAAAAAAGAACACTGAAGAAATCAAAACAAATTTGTATTGGGACCGTTCAGGATGAGCCATGAAGATATCCGTCACTTCCGACAAAAACTGAGATAACATGCTGGCAGCCGTCGGTGAAGTCTGCAGCCGGCGGAAACATAGACCAAATTCATTGGAGACATAAGCATCCATGTTCCGAATATAGAAGGGTTGTAGCTGAAACGGTAGATTGGGAATCAATGTTTTCGTGGGATAAATAACGAACATCAAAGTTGATCAATATCCGTCGGATACGTAGGCAGTGATTTGCGTACACATTGCCAGCTACATTAAGGCGTGATCAATAAGCAACGGACAAAACCATACGCACGTTATTACTGATAGGGTGGAACGTGTTACGCATGTTTACAACAACCACGTGATAACGTAGACCGTTCTCCATCGGAAATACCATCAGGGAAGCAGATTGAATATATAATTCTGATGTGTAACTAAGCAACAACCGTGGCGACATAATTTTCATCAGGAATTACTGTAAGTGTTCGTGTACAATGCAATGTGAACACAACGTGGTCGAAAATTACAAAGTCTATAATATCTTCAAAATCGCGTGAAATTGAGCGTTTTAGCGCTATGAAGAAATGTATTCCACCACAAAAATTCCGATGGGGTCATTTTCAGAAAGTAAGATCAGTTAGGAAAGCCAACATTATGCTTTTATCGAAAAAAGTGGTGACAAATTTTTTTAAACAGAAGTGCAAATATGGGCCATTGTTAGGTACAGCTGATTTTTCTGGTTGTAACACCACTAGCATATTCTAGGAAATCTGTATATTTGTCCCGTAATATTCATTTTAATATTTATGAAAAAATTGAAAAATCTCTTTTCGCGCTAAACGGCCGTTTCCAACTCGTTTCCGCCTTGAAACACCATACCGGCAAACGACACAATTGCTGCTATTTTTAGCTAGCACTAGTTTTAGGCGTCGTTCACGTCATTGCTACATTTGACGCCGGCCTGCTCGGAATCAGGCCTGGATTCGCTGCGCGGGTAACTCGAGATTTGGTTCTGTAACGTATCGTGATGCCGGGGAAGCGGTATCCTTTTATACCCGGGAAAAATTGATTTAAACAGTCGAATTTTCTGATTGGTTGACGGATAAATCCGTTGGTAATTTAATTAATATAAGGAAACGCTTTCTGGTCAAAAGCATATAATTATTAAGTTTCCGTTGTAGCAGTGCACATATTCACATAGAAATCATGTACGCTACAGCTACATTGCTAGTTTCCCCCTACTGGTATTCCCCCTGCCTGCGACACGGTTCCCCCTACGCCGTCCCGTCAAGCCTGTGCACCCTGTGGGCCAATCAGGTGTTTCCTTAATTTTTAGGTTGTCATTGGTTCGCACTTGCACTAAATGTGCGGGAGGGCGTCAGAAAGGCACCGAAAGGTTGAGCGTAAACATGGCAGATTTGTCTCAATTGTTCCAGGAACACATTGATAGTGTCGTGTCCCCACGGCAGTTCCCCAGCTTAGATGCAGTGGGAGCCGAACTGAAACTTTTCGAAGTACAGTCAGGCTCATTTTACTGCATCCGATCAACCGAACCAGCGGTCGGTGGTCATAAGAGACGCGTCTACGCATGCGTCCGTAGGGTCCAAGCGTTACGCTCATCTTCCGGTGTTCGAGAAAGAAACGCACAAACTGGATGCTCGGCGTCCTTCAACACCACTCGAAGCATTGGCGGGGGATATCGGGTGACCAAGTTCGAAATGCTACACAATCATCAGTGCAACATGAATGCTGCTAAATAGAAAGCAGCAAGGCGTCGCCCAACTCCGGAAGAAATCGACGAACTTCGACCAAGACTACTCAACGGGACGGTATCCTTCAACGTGACTCAATACATCCGCAAGCACTTCGACAAGAAAGCAACGACGAGGGATGTTTGCAATCTTCGCGCACGCCTTTTTGCGACAAGAAACACGGTTGGCTACCTAGGTCGTTTGAATGCCCAACCGACCACAACTGGTAAGTGCTATTTAGACGTGGATGCTGATAACCGTTTAACACATTTCGCGTTCATGAGAAATGGACATATAGAGTTTTGTCGGCGCTACCCCGAGGTCATGGGTTGTAAGGAGAGATATAGTTTGTTTGTTTTAGTTGTTGTAGATGCTAGTGAGGTCGGCCTACTAGGCTGTTATGGTTGGCTTTCAAATGAAACTACGGTAGCATCGTTTGCAACCATAAACCGCATAGACGCAATTCAACCAAGTTCACTTATTCAGTCTATGTTCCAATTCGTTCCTATTCCATTCAGTAGTCGATCACGTATTTTTGCAAATTAACCTCCGCTTAATTTGCTGCTTAATTGGTTTACCTAATTCGACAGAAATTGGTTCCTTCCTAACGTTTTCTTCGCCAAGCCGTTGGCCATATTATTTAGCAATACATCGGTGCCACTATCGGGTATTCTCGCCTTCCAGTGCTCATGACTGGTGTACACGGTTCACTTTCGGTCACACATTTTGCTAAATCCGTCACACCTTTCGCTCGGGTTTTCCTACACACGTTTGTGCATCGGTGTGTACCGAAGATTTCAACGTTTCCTATTGGTGTACGTGGTCATTTTTGGCACAAACACATCGTCATGTTTTCCCATATGCACCATGTACAATAATCCTA
>LUCH01018037.1:0-19725 GCA_013368495.1 Paragonimus heterotremus
GGGCCGACTGGAAAGTCTATGGGAATGCGACAGCTGCGATCAATTGTGGGTGATGTTCAATCTATATGAAAATCAAAATCCCCTACTACTCATCTATTATGACGCAATTTATATAATGTTCCCACCTGATGGTGATGACTAATGGATAGCGACCTCAGCCGATACAACACAAGTTGTCCGACGCGGATTGTGTACCAACTAATCAGTGGTATATTTGCAGACCACGCTTCACATGCGATAAAGATTTCAGCAAAGCGGTCAGTAGCAGCAACTCTATCGATTATAGTGAGCGAAGCAGCTTCCCTCTTACAACTCGGAGCCTGGTTTTACGACCTTTTTGGTTTAGCCGTGCACAACCCTGAGGCCAACTCCGGTGGTAGTTGACCGAATCAGTTAGGCTAAATAAAATCCCCAGAATTTTACTCTGGATTACCGATAGCTGTTTTGCAGAGGATCCGAAGAAAACCATAATAAAACACTCAGGGCATAGAATCTACACGTTCCAAGCGTGTTTTAAGTCCTCGCGGAGTAAATACATGCACTGCACGTACGTTGTAAGCGAAGAGCGTTGTCCCCAGTCAAGCCAGCTGAACTTCTGCGTACAAACAAAGAGGGACTGAAGCAAACTATTACAGTCATTATCATCTTAGTAGTTACTGTTTACGTCACCCTTGACGAAGACGAGCTATTCCTTCACACATTAGTTCTCACTCACAAAGTAGTTGAACACAACGAGCGACATGCTGAAGCACAAAGAGGAAGAGTTGGCAGTGAGTATCGAGAGGCGAGGCACATATCTAAAAGGGCAACGCGCAAGGGTCGTGCCTGTGTTTGCTTGTCTGTCCACGAGTACAGGTCAACATTAACATCAAGTGCTAACGAAATTTGGGGGAACGATGAGAAAGGAGTTACTGAAACGAATTTGTTGTTGGATCAGTAGTGACATGAAGCTCCAAGTACGAACTGATAGATTAGAGAACACAATCAATCAGTCGCTGTCATCCATCTACAAGCCAAGTTTTGCCTGGTGAAGAATTTGCCCGTTTGTGGTTTTGTCTGTGATGGATTCGCTATTGCAGTTATGCTTCTATCATATCTCCAGTCAACACGGACCTACTCTCCGTTACCCAGTTTTGGTGTACATTGCCATTTAAATGGTATGCTACCATGCTGTAGATCACTTGATACAAAGTAGCTTAACCCAGTCTCGCTGACTCGACAACAGTAGTATCAGGTTAGTAATGAAATGGACAGTTGACAAAATAAGTATGAATGTTTTCAATGAAACCAGACTTTAGAAGCAACATATAGAAACAGACTACACAGCAAATCATAAGTTATTTGACTTGCTGACGACTTCGTGGTATGTATGTGGGTCGTAGCAAGATTAGTATAGATAAATGGAAACGTACGTTGGAGTGGTAAATTTAGCTCAAAGACTTACGGTGGAATTTTGGTTGGAAGCAAATGGTATGTTGTGGATACGGCAACCACGAAATTTAAATGACTGGCATGGCTGCTTCACGATTTTAGATATCTTGGTTACTTCCACAGATAGTGGGCCTACCAAACTCACTGCAATCAGCGTTTATTAGTGCAGGTCCAGGGACACGCAGTACTCCACCTCCAAAGCATGCCACGGACGAATACGTAGTACTCCCGAACTCATGGAACCGATAACTTAAGGACGTATCACGTAGCTTGTCAACAGCATATGTAGAAAAAGTCACTGTTGCAATCTCCATCGAATGCGGACTAACTCTTGAAATATATTAAAAATCGAAGGTAGCCCTTTCCGAGTAAAGTTTTATAGCATCATTAGTTTCTATTAAGCAGTGCACATAACGTATCGTTTGGTCGGTCGAATCTATAAGACACGCTTATGCCAGTTTGGTTACCGATAAGATGAACAACTTCTACGTGACCGATGTACCGTCATTCGGCGAGAAGTTCTGCGCAGAAAAACGAACCCACCCGGGTAAGAGCGAAGCCAGCAGAGAAGACTGGGTCATTTGTTAATCACAACTTAAGGAAGGAAGAACTCGGTCGTTACAACACAACCGTTTGAGAATAAACCTTATGAAAAAGGAGGCAGAAAGATGACAAAGAGAGGGGTTTGGACTTCATCAGTTGTCATGGTGGGCTTATAGTGATCGTTATAAAAATTCTAACAACATGGTCACTACCGTTATAACCAGTATTCCTTTGCGAACCAGCCTCCTCTTTATGCCGAATCACTTCAAAAGTGTTAGTCACCAAAGAGTATACTCCAACCAGCACTAATCCCCATAAGATGGCCTTTTTTTTACTGGTCTGAGCTAACCACAGGAATGCTGCCCCTTGTTGTCCTCAGCCTAGTAATAAAAAACGGTTCACTCCTTTGATCCAAAAAGCTAGAATTCAAATTATCGAACGTATTCTGTGGATTTAAGATGTGGAGCCTCACCCTCAATGAGTTCTTGAACGTATATTCACCTTTACAAATAAGACTTGTTGCAGTTCGTATCGATTACGAAAACTTCGTAATGGTTCGCATTTTCAGCAGCCAAAACAACCCGCGTGAGTTTAGGTAATCCTTCAGTTTGATGAATCTAGTCACTTCGCTAATAGTGTTGTACAACGCCTTTATAAATCACCTCTTCCCTTTGAGGAGGACAGCTGACATCTGGTGTCCGTATTTCACTTTGCTGTTATTGCAAGCAACCACCGGGATTACAAAGTTCTGTCATCAGGGGCACGCTTTTGTCTTTTTGTTGTATCAAGCTCGTTTGCGCTCCTAGATAAAAGGAAGTCAATGTGCAAGGGAAGAAAATGTACTCTCACAGGAAGCACCCGGTGCTACATCTTCAGTCACAAAAGCAATCAAGTAGATGCTAAACGAAATGAACCATTGATTCATTTGCAAAGTGCATTACTTCGAACAGAAAAGTGAGGTCAGAGTATAACGAAAAGACAGTGCAAAAACACAGGATCACCTGGCGTGTTCGTGATTTTACAAAATACAATAAGGTAATGTTATCATGCTGCTGCCTGTAAGGAGAAACCTGGGTGATGAAGTGGGAGAGGGAGGCTGTCCACTCAAACACAAGATAGTACACTTTATAAGCTATGCTATTTAGGACAACAAATTTTGGTCTAAATGGTCATTAAGTTTGCTATGTGGACCGTAGAAGCTTTAAAGCGTCGGCGATGCACCTTTTTAGTTTACACATTCGCGACGGGTCTCTTTGGATGTTCATGCAACCTATCGCATCTAGGACGCGAGTGTTTGACCTTGGGACGCCAGACCTCTCACTTAGTAAGTTTTTTTTTTAAAATTCTGCATGGAAAGCTACAATCGTACAAAGCTTACCAACTGATCGCCTTCAAGGAATGGTGTGAACAAAGTTAATGCTGTCAGCCTATCTTTCCCTGATAAGTGGGGAACTATTTTTGCCCGCAACTACCGTAGATGAAAGTCTTGAAAACACCGCAAGTACCTCACAGACTTGAAATGTTCTTTTGGACAAACCTACTTTGCTACTTACATTTACTTAGCAAGCAGGCTAAGGTAGACAATTGAATGATACATTAGTGGATTATCGAACAACAGGCATAGACAATGATAATCGGGTCGTATGTCGTCAAAACCTGGCATTTAAAACAATGAATAAATGGTCACTTGCCAGTAAGTGAATATTTTAGCAGTTGCCTAGGCTGTTTTCTCGGGCTGAAGTCCACCAACCAACCTGTAAGAAAGGGGAGCGCAACAGTCAAACAAAGTAACTAACTTGCCCACCTATAAATCGGATAGGGGCTATCCGGTGTTCTAGTGAATACCGGGCTAGATTATCACTCATATACTTAATCTTAAGTAATGAGTCAGATTTTCCTTTTTGTCGAAAAGACTTCAATAGGCTAAAACAGTTAGCCACCACACAACTGGTGACCAGTGACAAAAGAATGATTTAGCGTATGAAATAACATGCTTCAATGCAAGGTTGAAACCGAATCAGTGTATCTCTAAAGCTCCAGATTGCGATACCAAATAAATCAGGAACAGACGTGACTAACTGAACATGAGGAGATTAGTTAATTCTAATTTTGGAGCTATAACCAGCAGGTTACCTGATGCCTTTGTAATTATTTTCACTGTAAAACAGCAGAATAATGTACTGGTTATCCATGCTGATCGATGAGATATTTTACCTGTTCTTTTGTGATGCGATGTTGGCAGGACTGCCAACCGAGAGCGGAAGAGGTTGGGCTTCAGTCTCAAAATTTAATAATTTGAATTGCAAAGCTGTTTTTATGCCAAAGAGAGGTCATGCAATTCGCACTCTTCCGAGCGTAGTCACTGATTTGGTACTGCTACCAATCGATAGATTTATCCAGTGTTCTGTCTTGGTCCGTACGTGCGCATTGGTCTACCACATGTATGACAGTAAGTATATTTATAATCGGCTATTCTCTGTTCTGATAGGTAATTTTGTTTAAACTGACTGTAAACATTACGTTAAATGTACCAAAGAGATAGGTTCAAATAAAGACAGTAACGGTCAACGTTTGACACTGGTGATTATGAGCACTTGTGGTAGCAATCTGTTGTGGATCGTATTTACCCCATTAACGAAGATATGTAACCATAGTTGTTTCAAACACCTCCACTTGAACAATAATCAATCAATATAACAAGATGGATGAATGCTTCGACGATAATGTGTACAATCCACATAGCAGATATCTGTCATGATAGTTCTAACTGAGGATAGATAAGCAATCACTTGGCTCAAAGTTTGGGTCCACGCGACTATCAGCTGAGGAAGACCGGAACACAATAAACATGGCTTATTCAGTAGTTGAGTTTGTTGAACAATTAAAATCTCGTTCAAACCAGCAACTGTTCATAGGCAATGAAAGTTAACTGGCTTTCAAGTTACGGGTACTGTAATAAACATGCTTGGTTGCAGCAACAGCTGGACTCACAAGGCAATCCTACAAATCTACCACGCTTTCTTTTCCTCGTTGTCTTGTCCACCTAATCTTTTTTTGATAAACACACACTACTGGTTTACTCTCAGATAAGATTAATCGGTCGCTCTACAAATCACTCTATAAATCCGTCCCTTTGATGATAACCGGACATTGGTATTTAGAAGAGAGTAACTAAAAGCCGATACTCATCAGTAATGAGTCGATAATGCTAAGTTGGCACGAGCTGTAGAACTTTTGTGTTTACTAGGACGCTGTTAAAAATTTCTGAGTTCTGGATATGTTTACTACACACTTAATTTGCTGCATGAAATGTATCTTGCTTTGACGTGGTCATAATTTCACAAACGTTGTGCACGCCTGACAATTCATGCGACTTCTTTTGAATGTGACCACATACTCTAATACGACAAGCAAGGTGACCTCGTGGTCAGTTCCTGTCAAAACGAAGCACTATACTAGTGTGATTTTTTGTCGTTTTTGCTGTCCACATGTAACTCACTCGTCAAGCTTGTGCGTACGAATGCATTTTTCAGTTTTGAGCTCTATTCACGTGTGCAGTTGCTCTGGTTTTTGGTGTTCTTCAGCGAAGTAGCACATTAACAAATAAGTGCAATTGCACGAAGAAGAAACCGGATGGAAACTAACGGAGAACCATGAAGAGAAAGAGCAGTCATAGATACCAGTGCGTCACTGATTGCGACACACTGTCCTGTCTACGAACGTCCCCACTTTGCGAGGCGGATGACTGTACCGCCCCCACTCTGACAGAATACACCTCTCTATCTTGCTTAGTGAACCTGTCAAGACTTTCGAAGCCGTTGAGCAGGTCATTACCTGGTAACCTTGTGTACGCTTCCAGGGACCAGCGACCTTGTTGAAAAACGGGCAGTGCGACAGGCTATCCCTCCGAGGACAGTGTACATTTCCCATCCAAGGTAGACTACGCATATCCAATACCTTAATCATGAGTGGAAATGAGATGATCCTGGAATTTTTCACTTTCGGTTTCTTACCTTGAGTTTAATAAACCACGTCAATGACAGTGAACCACTTTGGTTTGAGGGGATATGGATAAAATCGTGTTCCCAGCCAGCTCACATATAAGCAATCTCTCTTGCCTGATACTTCTGCACAGAGACTGATTCAGACGTTGTTCATTATAAAGATTGAATATCACCCACAATTGATCGCAGCTGTTGCATTCCCATGGACTTTCCAGCCGGTTCCGTTCGAAAAGACTGGAAAGTCTACGGAAATGCGACAGCTGCGATCAATCGTAGGTGATGTTTAGTCTATATGAAAATCTAAATGCCCTACTACTCCTCAGTAATCATTCCTCACCATCACTGTGACTGACAGCAACATGTCTGCACTTCATATGGATCATTTGCTGTCATGTAACTATTTAACGAAACATCAAAATTTGACGAAACAGTTGATAAATTAGCTGGAAATCAGTTCTGATTAACAAGAGGGAAGAGTAAACGGGGAACGTGGGGGAGGTCATGCATATATCCCTTAGAAATGTTGCAAAAATTTTCCGGGTTACCGTGCTCATACCTTGTTACCAACTTATGATCACAGGCAAATGGCTTGAACAATATGAGACAGTTTCTTTTGGGATTTCGTCACTTTGAGGCCCTAATCCCCCTTGCTTAGCCAGTGCTACGGCAAGTAAACGGTAACACTTACCCCACCGTACCGGGATTACCGACAACTCAGGAACGTTTCAATTTCTGGGCCAGGTGAGTTGGAAAGTCCCCCATCCCCCGGTTTTCACCTAGCTCGCTGCAGCTTTTCGTGTGGTCAGTTTGCCATCTTGCATATGAGCCATACAGATTTTGAAACAAAACGTGCTGGGAGAGTCACACTGTACTTAAAAGTATACAACCGTAAGAAAAAGAAAAACAACTAAATAACTCACGCTACTTCTGCGCCATCCAGGCATAGGGTAGGCTTGAGGATCTGACTGTATGTGTGGGAGTTGCGCTTCTTCCTCTTCGCCCATCGATCGCAGATGGGCACAAAATCTAGATCGATTTTGAAACAACTGGACCAGCTTGTGGCGTAGTATTGGTCGCCTTTTGCGCCGCAAACACCTTACGGATTTGGTTTTTAATTTGCGGCACAAGCATACTGACATTGTGCAAAGAGAGACTGTGTGAACATATCTGACCGGTCCCGGTTTGGTTGTTTCAACTTCGAGATTTAATCCAGTGAATAGCAAAGTCCGGTGTTCAGCTCAACCCGTTCCATGAGCACGTGGTGTAAATTGTATGGAAATGAATGACGGCTGTCAGGAATCCATCCAGCCATATGGAATTAGTGGGTGTCAAAGTCAGACGTAGCAAGAGTACTGGCCGAGTGCTGGTATTGATCAAGAGTGCACAGGAGTGTAAACAGAAAAACTGAGTGCATTCATACACGTGGCCTTTAGTAGCAGTGACCATTTGGGACTCCGTGGACGAGTATGCATTTATGGAAATGCTGACCAACACTAGGCTGGAGCTGCTTTGGTGACCGGGACTCGTACCCTCGGCCGGGTGAACGGTAGTGGTGGTCGGTATCCTCAGAACATATCTCTAAAATTTTCCATATTTTCTCAACTAGCATCATTCAACTTACTGCCTTATCAATACTCGTTTCTTTTGTTACTGCATTTAGTGTTTATCTGCCATCGTGCTGAGTTTCTTGTAGGTCTTTGATATTGGTATCTCGTTTCAATGAAACTCTCTATAAATCTTTAGTAGGCTTCAAAATTTCCCATCAGTTCAATTCATCCTGTGATCGCGGATATCTCTATATTTCTAAACAGGTTCATCGGCAAACCTTCATTCACCTGCACCTAGTGCTCAAATTCCGCGTAAAGCTGATCTTTTTTTATTAATGGATTAACTGCGAAATCGAACATACTGGTTTTCTAGGCATCAATTGTTGAGTAAACTTTCTCCTGTTTCTTTACTGTGCCGTCTGTTTTAGACTACTCTACTTATTACTCATTTTTATGCTTGCCAATGTAACAGAATAAGTTCAACACACACTGTCGGACAAATATAGGGAAAGGAACAGTTGGCGTCAATTAGTCAGTTGAGAGTCAGCTGGCGTTCACAACTCGTTGCAAATTCATCCATGCACTAAGTGAGAATCCAGCCTACAAAGAATGAATGCGGTGGTTGTTGATATAGGTAAGGCGCCAATTGCAGGACAACTTTCATACGGCTCTCACTGTCGCATATCATTAATTGCACTCGCTTCGAAAACAACTCAACCAAACAATGGTAACGTTTACGCTAGAGAGCCCAATCAGCCGTTATCTGTTCATACGTCTCCAGCTGTAGGCTCTGTGTTTCACGAATATGCTAGCCTGGAAGACGAACCCTACTTCTAGTGACTAACCTACGGGAAGCTGTTTTAATTTCCCTACATAAAGTAGTCAGTTGTCCACTTCGATCCAGTACTCGAAGACGGTACGCTTATTCACGATCAGTCGTTACGTGGTTCCATTCTGAAATTTCATGCAGCGGCAATCGATATTAGATGATAAATACCAAGGGGTACATATTGAACGCTAAAACACTGTAAACGAAATGACTGTTGACAGAGAACGGCGTCTGTAAGACCTGACTGTCTTGTTCGAATGTGAGTCATTTCTAACGGGTTGTGTACACTTCTGGATAAATGTATAAACAGGAAAAATTGGCACCAGGTAGTCGTCTTAGATCCCGTGTGAACAAGATGATGACTGTCACTCTCAACTCGCTTCGAATTTACCAATGCATTGTTTAAGCATCCGCTCATACAGAATGAGCGAGGCGATTTACTAGTGTCGTTATTGCTTACAGTGTGATATCGATCAATTACACCGAATCTCTCTCATTCAGTTAGCCATTATTTCATTCCACTCAACATAGTTTCATTGAGCTCAGTATGTCGATTGTCAAGGACCACAAGTTGAAATAAGGGGGCAGAACACGCCCAGATTTTCGAAAATGGGAGGCCAGGTCACGCAGCGAGTGGCGAGCAGCGTCTCTTTCCATACCAAGTCCGAGCTTGTTAGACACTACCAGCACACTCTGGTCACTTGTTTTGTCAATGAGTGTGCATGGGCGTGAATGGTTTGTGCAGTGTAAACACCGGGAACCAGACTGTTCAGTTCCTCCTACCAAGCGTGCAAGCGTATGTAGTTTTCGCCAGTGAAAAAGCCCGGCAGGTTGACATACCCATACAAGTATTCGTACCCATGCAGGCACATTTATGACGCGAGATTTTGCATGAATGGCAATAAATTCACCCATCATAACCCGTTGTTGTGGGATAGGTTCGAGCGGAAATTTTTAAAAGGAATCGCGGGACAGTATTCCTCTGGTTGACATCGATAAACCATAGAGGTTCCAAGATCACTATTCTAGAAAAACTGCAGCCAAACACTTGACTACAAATGAACGCACCGCCGACCGTTATCATCGGGACGATTCCGTGCTCGTGAGCTGTACTACGCTGAAGTTTACAGTAGGTAGATAGATCCTCAGTAGATGAATTTATCCATTTACGCCACTGTTCACAACCTCATCACATTTACTGAAGTTTGTAACTGATGGGGCAAGCAAAACGTCAAGATCCCGCGATACGGCGTTAAGAAAATCTACGATTAGTGTTCTGTAAGGACTTATCTACCTGAGGTTACAGGTAAACATGATCGGTTATGCCAAAATAGACTGGGAACTATTAAGCAGAGGACCAAATTTAACACTCCAAAAGCGCTTACCCAGTTAAAAGATGGCAGCGGATAAGCCGTCAATACGGCGCCAGGTTCCTCGGCCATAACAATTTTTTAATTAAACAGTCTAACTTCGTGCCACGTGCGCTTGAACACGGCGTAACACCACATTCGATTACCGTTCACGATGATTGATCTAAAAGTTCAAGGCCTTTCGGTGATACCAATACAATAGTATTGATCTGACGCACAATGAACTGTGCTCACCAACCTGTCCGAACTTACGTCAAAATTGAATCGGGCAATAAATTGGCAGTAAAATCGTGAATAGTCAGCCATCAAGATCATTTCAAGAGTGGTGGACATTGCAGTCAACTTTGCTCGTGTTTGTTTTAAATAACACCGGAAAGCCAAATTTCTAACAAATATCGGACTGGGCTGGGCGATACTGATCAGGTTAACAGGCGTATGTGGCATCCATATTGGTTTACAGGTTAACTAGTTTACTAGCCAGTTCTGTACTTCTTTTCAATGTCAGCCTATTCCCAGTTCGGTAAACGTTTACCAAGAATGACGTATTACAAAAGAGGAAGACACAAAGCCGGTAGCTGACGTTAAAGAATGCATTACAGTTCAACACAGTACATTCGTTATCTCATTGTTTTTTCGACTGATCTTCTTTGTGGGCTGAAATTGGTCAATCTGTTCATTAAACTGTGGTTGGTAGTCGACCACGCCAGTCATGTACATCAGAAGATGAGAAGTCAGCCCAGTTGTAGTCACATAATCGGAGATTGTACATGGTTCCTAGGTCAAAAATTTTAAATGCGTGAGCATTGTATAGGCATATCGCTGTCATTCACATAAGTATTAATGAGGCAAGGAATGTATGCATTCTTTTCCAACCTTCCCGCGGTCATTTGAAGCATTACTCTCCAGAGACCACTTTGTATGAAACGATACCGATAATATGGAAACCACTGATATTTGAATACTAGTTCACTTGCTTTCAGAGCAACCGCTTTGTACTACTTACCCACTACACAACGACTACTGATATACAATTTTTCCCAGCTATGTCATTCTGATTCGAGATTTTCCCATAACTTTGACTTTGTAAAAGTCATAGTCTCATTTGTGTTCACTGAGAACCTTGTGGAGCTGTACAATTTCGTGTTTCTTATGAGTGATCTCTGTAGATGTGGCAATGTTGCTTTTGTGATGGCTTTAATCTGTCGGAAACGTCCCTTGGATACTAGGCGTTTATTTCATCTCTATACCCGCTCCCAGCTTACTGACCTTGAATTGCAAGGCGATCCCTTTTTCACAAGTAGTAGAAACTACTGGCTGTGAACGCGCTGCTCTGAACGCAGGTTCAACTTTTAACAACGTTTTTCCAAACTTTTGGTAAGTTGGAAAAAACAGCTGATTATCTGTTCAACCCGGCCTTCCTGACTAATTTAACCACTTAACCATAACATTTCCTGCGAACAATAGTGATCGATTGATGGTCGGAAATCGATGGAACATAGTCGTTGACTTATTAAGAAGTTTCGCACAGCCTCGACATGTGACATCAAAGACAGTGCTCAGTGTGTTCGTAATCTTGTTTCAATGTTTATTGTCTCATTGTTCTTGTTGTTCGACAGTTTGTAAGCAGTTCACGTACCGTTAAATAATATTTATCTGTCCTTTACTTATAACGGTATACCATAGAATGAGAATCTGCGAAAGGATCAAGACTTTCTTTTCCGCAAACAACCTACCTCCTTCTAATAGAGAAAAATACAAGATAATTCCATATCGCCACCCCGGATGTAAGGTTTACTGTCACAGATGCAAAAAGCTGGGTACCAACATACGTGATTAGGACTCGGAGAATACTGGTTCAGAAGACCCCAGTTTCTCTGCGAACTGTGCCTCATCGGTCAAGGAAGCTAATTCCTTGCTTTGGTTGCTAACTGGATTATTGGGTGTATTTCGCACTTAACGTCTTTCGTTAGTGTTTAATTCACAAGTGACGATTCACGTTGAGGAATCCATTCAAGTGTGTTTCTCTTATCTCGCAAGTCACTACTGTTTCTAAAAGAAGCAAAGCGAAGGAAGACAAAATAAGTCCCAACAATTCGTTAATTTTCATATCCCGACTAGTAAAGTAAGTTGGAAAAACCCACATGTCAGAGGTTGTCAAAGCTAAGCCTATAGGTAAATCCAACCGTCGCACCGCTCGTTGGGAAACCTGCTACTGCTAAACTAGGTTCCGGAGTAATTTGTTTAAACCGTAGCAACAGGTGAGCTATTTGACATGCTAGTAACACTCATGCTGCCTTCGAGTAGGCCCAAGGTGAAACATCTTGACAAGGGCTGTTGTGCCGGCGACGTCAGTCAAAGCTTTCAAGGACATGCTAGGTGCACACTTTTAGGAAGCCAAATCGAGTCTTCATGTAGCTAGGTCGTCTGGACCATTCCAGTAGTGTAGAACCAAACTCGATTGTCTCAAGTCAGTTTTTTCTTCAAAAAACCGTGTTTGATAGACTGATTAGACTGACTTCCTGTCTAAACAAACTATTTTGTCATTTGTAGTCGTGCAGTACTTACGCCACACTCACGGAACCTTCGGTCTGTTGCATTCGCTGAACTGTGTAACACATAATCAAATATATGTAAGTGGTTTCAATCTATAGCTTTCCTGTAAATTCTATCAATCCAAAGCACACTGACATTCACTTTGCAGCTTCTAAGTGTACAGTGTTTCTGCAAGGCCTCTGTGTTTACTCAGAAGTACTCCAAGATAATTTCGTTGAACATGATTCTGACCGGTTTTTGTGTCGAAAATGTTGCAGCTGAGCACATCAAATGAGTTAGTGACCCATATGGCTAATGCTAGAGCGGTCTTTGGAAATTAAGTCTAGTGAAGGAAAAGGGGCAATTCCTTGGAGCAGAAGTGACGCACATATATAGTGATCCTGAAAGCAGTGTGCTCTAAAGTTGAGTAACATGTTCATTGGAGGACATGAGTCACATTCAGATGTTCTGTGATTGATTCTTTGCATTCAAGCGCACACAACAGGTGACAACGGCAGATACGCAAAGATGAGGTTTTGAAGCATATTCTCATTGGCAATGTTGAGATGACCTCATTCTCATAGTATTTAAACATCCATAGACTTGGATGTTTTAACTGTGTAGTAATGACTACTCCTAATAACTACCAGCTACCAAGAAATCGTCAGCCACATTCTTGAATTACGCTGCAGCCTACTCCATTGACGTACGAGCCAGACAATTCATTATTTGATGTTGAAAAATGGAGGCTGTCATCGGTGGGTTAATCACTGTAGTTCGCGCTGGTCTACTAAGTTGGATCAAAGTAGTTCGCATAGCATATGGTTGGGTTTTTTAACTACGTACAAGCCAATCTGATTCCTCAAAAATAACCGATGCCGTTGTTTAATAATATTATCCTTAAACTGTAGTCACATAAATCAGGCATCCACCAGATCTGACTAGATCCACATAAATCCACAATCAATGATCACTCGACAAAAGTCGGATAATTGGGGCAAACGTATTTTTGTTTGCCGACAGACAGTCGGGGATTTGAATGACTTCAAGTTAACTGACTGAAACTTTCGCATTACTACAGCTTTCTCACGCAGTCTTTTCCGAAAAGAAACACTAAGCCAGAGTTCCCCTATTACCATAACTCGTCAAAATTGCATATTTTTGCCATAGACAGGACTAGAAATCCGGTCACGCGTTCGTGAAGCAGTCGTGTTGACCACTGTATTATGACTGAATAATTATATACGAAAGCTCATTCACATTCGTTTGGGATTATTGCTCAAAACGGCCCCATGACCTCCAGAGATGACACGATCATTGTCCTGTTAGCTTCTGTCGTTGACGACAGGGTTAGAATTTATAATTAGGTTAAAAGCACAGAAACCGCTAAACTTACTGAGCGATATGGTAATCGCTGAATACTAGTCGGGGATTTACAATTAAGTTGAATTGAACCTCACTCACTGCTAATCGCAGTCTTCTATTCCCATAGGAAAAGAGACAGTGATTCAACGCATTATGATGCCCGGTTCCAAACCCACACATCTCACTACCACTTTTGTCCTAGGTTGAACGCATCCTGTAGAGATAGCCCGAATGATATTCAAGTTACATCTTCAACCAACAGTTTCATGAACATCGGTCCTGACGAGACAACCGTGTAACATAGTTACATCCACTTGGGTGATGGATGGACGCAGTCAACCTTGTGTCATATGGTATTGTTTTAAGGCTGTACATCATGAAACAACATATCGGTATTCTGTCTGACCTATGCTTATGTCGTTTAAACACCTCTGGTTAAGTTTTAATCTAAATGCTTTGCTAAAGCCGTCACGGGCTATGCTTTTAATGGCGTAGCTTCTTCCCCACGCCTTTTGAATTGTCCAGGGTGCGTTTTTGGATAGTTTCTTCCCCAATTCAAGACGGTTTCCTACCCTTTCCAACAATGCCGTCAGTCTTACGTTTGGTGTTGAGCGGTCACCTTTGTCCTCATTCTTCACTTTATAAAATGGCTTGTATGGGTAACTTAAACTGATTTAAGGTAGGCTCCTTGTTGTTGCACAGTTCGAACTCTTTACTCTCCTTATTTCTAAGTAGTTATCAACAATAATTTTGACTGGCTTATCGAAACAAACTCTATTCGTGAAGTAGTGCATAAAAATATCACACAGAATCTTAGTTTAGCATACTGGCAAATCGCATATACTTTATGGAAGACACTAGTGGTTTCAAGTGGGTTTTCTGGACTAAGACCTTCCATCGTCTCCACCGTCTCTGCATCGTGTACAACCGCCGCTAGTTAAGCTCCTTCGTGTCAAATTTTTCCAGATGTACCTAACTCATTGCTCGAATCACTATAACTTTATTTCTGCTTTATGCACACTTCCGGGATATTTGAGACAGAGTCCGTCCCCTTTTGTGCATCTCCCTTCACGGTGCTTCCGTGGTTGCCGCTACAAGCATCTTCATGTTGAAATAGGTCCACGATGTTGTGTCAAGCTTGGTGCACTCGAGAGTTTGACCCAGTTCTCTAATACGGAATGAACTGAACAACCTGACTAAGTGGCCAAAAGCAATAAGTTAACACGCAGATCCTCAAAGTGTATGCAAGGTTCGTTTGCTGGACGTTACCACGTGTCCAATAATGATGCACAACTTCTTACTGACGATAGGGTTATAAAATATATGAGGCTTACACCAAGCCATAGTATGACCTGGTCTTACCACGCGATCGATGTTCTTGTAAATCGTATCTTGTCCCATTGGTCAATTATACAACCATCGCCAAGCAATTTCAGTATCCTCTGTGTTACTAATGAGTAGTTTGGCGAACTTGAGGATTTTTTAGATGAGATTCAATTGTGTAAAATCAGGGATAGCATTCCTGATTTTTTATGGCTGCATCATAACCCATATTCCCTGCCACTCGTTGATAAACATCCGGAGAATACCATTTCACGTCTTACAATCCTTTATTTCTCTTCCTCCCAGTCTTGTCATCCCATTCATGACCGGTTAGGTAATCCTCCGTTTGTTGTACCTTTCTTGCTGATACTACTCTCAGTTTTGTCGAAATGCACTGACATTCTCGGCAAGAATTTTATGAAGTTCATTCTCGCATGACATTTAACTGCTTTCCCACAGCTATTTTGAACGTTTCATGCAATTCTAAAAGCTTCCACCCCTTCACGTTCCAAAACTAGCTTCATGGCTCATAACTTAGCATAAAGTCGCTCAGGAGCATAAGATGTTTACTATAGAAAAAACGTATGTTCTAACACCGCTCGTGGGCTAGTGCTCAAGAACCGGAAGTCCAGGCAACAGTGCAACAATATTTCCACTTAAACCTTCTATATACTTCTGTCTGGTTCCGTGCGTTTGACTGACATTACCTGTCCTGCATTATAGTCTGTTATTTCTAGCTAGTTGGCCCGATATCGGTCAGTGACTACTCGCCCACCCTCTCTTGCTGTCCACGATCTATCCGCCGTGGGTTTTGACCACATCTCACCGCCGTGTCGAGACGTTCCACTAGGCGCTGGAATAATCGCAACTCCCATGAACTCTAGCAAAATGACGAGACCTATCTCACAAACGACAAGTGACAATGAATGCAGAGCACAATTGGCTTATTGCTGTTGACTCTCACAGAGGTAACAAATTCCGCGACGGAGTGTCAGCGAGGACTCAGTAGACGATGAAGATTTCACTTCAGTAATATTTATATGCGGTGTAATGGGAGCAAACCACTTAGCTTGCCCCGGAATATCGGTCTTGGCAAGAGCAAGGTCGCATGTATGAACATGGGACAACTTACGGCAATCTTTCAACATCAATGATTCTCTAATCCAATATTCCGGAACTTAGCCGTTGGATTAGAAAGCCGTCCCAGATTATCTTCTCGAAAACCGAACTGTAATCAAAATGACTTACAGCGTAGATCAGACGTAAGATGAAATTATCCAACTTTTTACCGGATTCCTGCCCCAGGTGTAAAAATTTAAACCGCTCTCTACACGTGCTAATTCACAGCCCCCAATGCTTTCACAGGCATTTTTGTATTCAGATTCAGTGCATCACACTGTTTCCAGTCTTCCTGGTCCAGGTTAAACTGCACAATTTTCAACTTATTCTCCTCCCCAAGAACCTCATAGCTTGGATAGAATCCTGCACCATCTCCATGTGACCTGTAAACGTGGCCTTCCAGGAAGTGAAAAACTCGGCACGTGACAGAAAATTACGACTAATCCATAACTGATCAGGAACCTGTGGTGATCCGGTACTCTGCGAATTCGTATCTGACAGCACCAAATGGCATATCTTTGCTAAAACAAACGCAATCAGAACCTAGTATATGCAATCGTTAGTTAGCAAGCCGACCAGTCAGTAACTAGGCCGAGGTACACACACCAGCACGGCTCAGACAGAACACATCAGTATAATGTTTCTATGACGGACGTTAAGACGTTACTACCGAAAATGCCTTCCGGAGGGGGGGGGTAAAAAGCGTCTCTGGCTTTAACTCATCCAATTCATTCATACTGTAGCGAAAAGGCGTCCAATGAAACACTATCTCTGTTGTCCAACTTGCTAGTTACCATGTTACGCGCGCCCCCGCGTTTACGAGTTAGAATTCCAGTCCACAAAATCTCCCGGTTCCCGCTCATACGTCCTGTGCACTTCTGCCCGATTTGTGTATGTGAGTGACACCTTCTATATGGTTTTTCCGCCTGCCATTCCTCGTCCCTTAGTCCGATCTCGTTGAGCGATGGCTCATCCGGTTGCTGGTGTCGTCCGCCATCTATTCAATGTGGACTTTGACCGTATTCTACGATTGTCGAGATATTCCTCTGGGTGTTGGAATAACAGCGCCCCGATCTGGTCGTCCATCTTATTTTACCTACCATGTCTCGCCCTTTGGTCAGATCCAGTCAAGCGATGACTTATCCAGTTGCCCACGTTGTTTCGGATCCACTCGCTGTGAGCTTTTAGACGTACCTCCCTCGCGTTGAGGTATTCAGTCGAGTGTTGGAATACCCGCACCTCCGTTGTGATGATCCACCACAGTATGAAGAATTACGTTTTGCAGTCTTCGATTCACGTCTAGCTCACACCTTGTATTTCTCCACTTTGCCAAACGCAGGAATGCTATTCGTCTACAGGCTTTACCGCCTCCTTCTTACTTTTCAAGAGTTGCTGGTAAATTACTGCAATCTTTTGCTCAGCCTCTAAAAATGTCCGCTACCAGAGATTTTGTGTAGTACGCGTACGCACGTGTATGGGACACGCAGGGTGTCTCCTATCTTAGCTTGACGAATTAGATAAATCAATTTCTCCGATTTGCACCTAATCGCTTTCTTGCATGCACCACATGGTATGGTTTCTTAGCCTTGTCGATAGGCGATAAGAGAACCGTTTGTCAGTTCGGTCATCCGAAAGAGAGGTGTAATTAAATTTCCAATACACTTTTCAAATTAACTGTTTTATCATTCATATGTAATAATATATATAACCGATTAAAAGTAGTGAGTAAACAAAAAGCAGGCACAGGGGGAACGAAATAAAGAAACGAACTGACTGGGTCAATTAATAATGAATGAACAACTATTCTGAGCAACACTAACACGTATGAGAGTCACCGGCTATCACTTCTCGCCTGACAGCCTTACAAACCGAGGTCGCTAGTCTTAACTTAGCAATCATCTTTTTAAGCAAGCCTTGGTTTTGAAGCCTTCAGTCTCCCAACTTGGACGTTGTCTTCCGGCTTATCCAAAACATGCAATTAGAGCACGACGTGGCCACCATTACCGCAGCATAAGTAGAACGTGGTCCATATAGTGAGACGTGCGAACTGTCACTGTTTTGCCCAGTCGTATGCAGAATTGGGCGTCTCAAAAACACGCCAGCTGATATTGTCACTGCCAGTATGATGTTCTGTTTATATTCTGCTGGCATTTAGGAGGTGCAGGTGGTTGAGGACAGACACTCTCTAAAACATCCACAGGAGTTTCCCAGGCTTCTCGATCGTGTGGAAGGTTTGCTTTTACCTTCAGGTCAGGGTTGACATAATCCCAAAAACTGATGAACTTCTCGACCAACTACATCGAGTGTGAGTGTATGTGCACGCTCCCGTCCATTTTGTAGCAGTACGTTGTGTCCGTCAATTGCATAGTTCATATCAAACTTTAATTTACTAAGGATGCTTGAGGAAGTTGGTGAAATACCAGTTAAAGTAGTTGGTGAAACACAGTCTTGTACCACAGAATATTTTCGTATATTTGCATATACATTATATGTATAATATTTACTTTTATAATAACACCGTCCATTAAATATTACCTACTACTGTTATGAGCCAAGAACGCGGATGACGCAAGGGTTGTTTATTCATAAAATCAATACATGGGTTATGCTCCTCAACATGACTGCAAACAAAAACACTTATCTGCTTACGACACTAGTCTCAGAACGTCACGGCTGCCACGAACTCCAAAGGTCAGTTCCTTTATATATGAAGAACCATTGCATGTCACGCAGTGCTGCAATGTAGCGACTACTTCAATGTCAAAATCTATGCTCCTGCCTCACTACTGAACATCAGTGGTGTGAGCAGCATAGTGATGTATGACAGGCAGTTTCGTTGTGAGTAGTATACTACTCACGAGTAGTATATTACCCACAGGCAGCATCTAGGGATAGAGCAAGCTCCGAATGCTAAGAAGACGACGGACAAGAATAGACTAGCGGAATAGTGTATACGCTCTATGGCAGAAGTTTCACCAAGGGGAATGACAACGTACTACCACCCAATGTATGTGAATGCATGTGTGACGTGCAAATGAGTGTACGCGTTTGTGGTTTGCTTTCTGACACGAACTATACAGAAGTTAGCGCAGTAAACCAATTTAGAAGAGATTCGTTTGCGAAAAATCTGGACTTCGGCTAGATTCGAACCACCGACAGAAAAACTATGCCCGAACGCAGCAATCGCTATACCACCTGAGCTAAGAAGCCACGCCAGAAGCTCAGAAATTTCACTAGGTCCAAGTGTGTTTTTCGTAGCTCAGCTAGTATAGCGTGTGGGTCATGTTTTTCATATACTTTCTGACTATTACGACTGCACATAACCGTATTCCAGTTTTGCATATATCCAATGTACCTCTTTCACTGGTATATGCCTGATGAGAATTACCGAAGACGGCCGTTTGCAACCTTGACTACTCACGAATACAACTCAAATCCGGGTAGCATTTGTTCAGCCTTATCTGTGTGGATCTCACTCTACTGCTCTACATGAGCCCATGGTCACACCCGCCTACGCATCCAGCGTCACTTTGGCACCCACTTTGATACTCACTGTTGGATTTGTTGAAGTTTGTCTGGTATGTTTGTCATCTTTTGTTTGGTAAGACGCGGACCTGACCTTTTCTGCTACCTTGGCGTGGTGGTCAGGCTTGTGTGCTGTT
>LUCH01018038.1:0-19681 GCA_013368495.1 Paragonimus heterotremus
CAGATAAAGAGACGCCCGCTGGACACTGTACAAGAACATTCGACTGGATCCGGGACCCTTGTGCCTCTGCCTGGAACCCTGTACCAATCGCTGAATCGTCCTGTGTCGCTAGTAAACAGATTTTTGAACTGTTGGAAGTTAACGGAATCAACCGGCTATTGCGGCCAATTTCCCCATTAATATGTCATCGAAATTGTCTCAGTTGTGACGTCCAACATTATTTAGGAACAAAACTGCGGATTGTATCCACAGGATACTACATTCGGTGTAGTGGAATTCTAGACGGACGCACCTTATCATACTATTTATTCAGATCCACTACACCGTTGCACATGATTAATGTTGCAGTGTTCACAATTCTTGGTCATACGCCATAGGTCAATTTCGTTCATTCTGTTTATACCGTTTTGTTACCTTCATCGGTACACTTGTTTGAAACCATCACTATCATTTACCGCGTATCGCCTCTGTTTTTTCCATTCGTGCGTATTTTTGGGCTGGTGAAGCGATCGGACGGTGAAATAATTAAGCTCGCGTATTAGCTGATCTACCGACGCTCAACGTTCATCATTTCGCGTCCCTTGTGGAATTATCTTTTAGTCGTCCAACGAATCTCATCTCTCACCCTGTCTTTCTTTCTTGTGGGGGCCTATACAACCTAACAGATGTTGACTGTTTAGTGGGTCGTTCCTGTTTTACCGATACATCTTCCGTTTAATTTGTACGTCTACCTCCGAGACTATCCTTTATTGTTATGACTTTTCTTTGATACTACCATATTTTGGTCATTTTTTATCGTTTGATTGATTAGACCACTACACTGTTATCCGTCATGGATTAACATATTAACTCGCTACCTACTTAATTATCTGGGTTAATAGTACTTGTTTCTGCATCTGTCTTACATTGTTTACTGCCTTTCACTGTCAACAGTTATTCTGTCCAGACCTAGCAGTGCTGAGATTCAGCGGACTTCGACGGAGGCGGTGAGCATTTGCGGACGGTGCGGGTTTGAAATATCCGCACGAAACAGTGTGCGGTGTTACCGATGCCAGAAGTAGTATCACTTCAAATTCACTGGCCTCAACGAACACCGATCCAAGCAGCCTGCCTCTTCATCTGCGTGAACTGCAGGTTCGACCAGAGCCACTAACTACTCACGCCCGCAACACGAAAATTGGAGCGACATATAAAACCTGTGACCGCAAATACGAGGCCCTTCTTAGCCCTGTATCCCCTTCTGCTTATTCCATGGGGAGTAGGACGGATGAGTATCAACGGACTCTGTCCAAAATGAAGTTGGAACTTCGAGTGAGTATAGAACACTTGCCTTTCATTGTGTTGTACTCACCTGAGAGGCATTTTCTCTGTCAACTACACATATAGAGCAGGTTGCGACAAAAATGAAAGAGAAAGCTCTCTGAGATTGGAGAGCTGTATTTATGGGGCCGCTCACCCACAACATCGCCACCCCTGCTAACCACATCAATCTTAGCATCTTTAACCTCCCCAAACGTCGCACCTCGTAATCGCGATTAGGCTGATCGCCAAGACAACTAGAAAGTCACTTGGCCTTCCGTTAACTTTACCAGCCCTGCTCAGCCTTAAGACAGTGGTAGGAAAACATTGGCCCTGAAGTCCTCCAACGCCCACCCGTAAAGCATATCTTTCGATCGCTGTCGGCGAGAGAGGGTGGGACGCTAGCAGCGAATTAAGATCAAGTCGCAAATTTTGGCAGACGGAAAGCTACAACTGCAGATCAATGTCGTGGTTTCTGCTCCGGAAGTATCCACCGAAGATTATATAGCTGTAGTGGAGAGGACGTGCTGTTTATGTAGTCGCTATTTCAACGATCGAAGCCTCAAGCATAGACACGAGTGTTGAGAACGCAAAAACCTCTCAAAAACCGTCTCCCGAGTCACTTGTTCCAAATTTCACCAGACGGTCCCGCAAGAAGTCGGGGCGGATGTAGCCTGTTGGGGCCGCCTTCCATGATGCGGAAATCACTTCTTCTGTCCACCATGCTGGAGGTTTCCATCAGTAGCCCTGAAACACTGAGCCCCTTCCCCCCTTTAAACTCCACCCACAGCGCACGAAAACGCCAAATTTTCCGTGAGTGAAAACTCAAAAAACTCCCTGCAAAAACGCAATTCAAGGGGAGCAGGAATGTCACACTTGCGACACCAAGAATGCTGGTCAAGCGTCCTATAGGATTGCTGACGTATTCACAGGCAGTGATATCGCGTCTGCAGCCTCAAAAAAGAGCCTTCAGAACAACACGGCAGAACGGACCGAATCAAACCCCGACACACTCCCCAATTCTAGATATTTTTTCACATGCTCTTTCACACACCCTCTTATCTCTGTTTCTGCGAAATCAAAAGAGGAATTAGGTTTAAGGTGCACGTAAACGAACTGTCTATGCATGTTCACCAAGTTGCCGGAAATCAGATAGTTCGTGATACTGAACTCCATATGTTTGCTCTCATGGAGACTTGGCTTACAGGTGACATCAGTAACAGTGAACTGTGTATCCCCAGGTATTCAGTTTAACGAGCTGACTACGCCCGCGGGAGAATCAGGGGTTCTACGGTTTTCTTTCAGCTATATCTCCCAACACCCACGGCTATCAGTGGATTTCAGTCGTCTTATAAATGTGACGATCTCTGGCTTCGACTGGCATTGCGTGGCCAAGTCTCGTCTGCGGTGGGGATCAGTTATCATCCTCCCTCCTTCAGCGTCTCCAACGACATCAACCGGCTGGTGAGTTCACATCGCCTTGGTGATGCGTGGGAGCAGAGTTTCGTGCGCTGCTCTGTATGGTTACCGAAACGTTCGTGGTTAAAAAAACATCCAGTATTTAATCGCGATATTTTTCGATTGGTTGATATACCCGATCGACCAGCTGAGGAGCGGCCTGAAGAATTTCCGTTCCCACCATGTCGCAAAGCCGCGATTTTTGCTTCCAGAGCCTCAACGTCTGTATGGTTACGTTTTGAGACAACCACATTGTCGGAACCTTGCATGTCGGTTGTAGGACTTGGACTGGAATGTAGCACACTCAAGCACTCACACAGCGTTCCGAAACAGTTCACCACCTGAACACCGATTTTCGTTGGCTTGTCAAGAATTTGCGACCGAGCAACAAAAGCTATTGCTTGCTTTGATTTTGGCAGTTTTTCAAGCTAGAGTTACCGAAGGAGGGCTTCATCTATGTGCAAGTTGCGGATACATTGTCGCACTCCTGCTAGTAGCGTTGTAGGGCGTTGTTGCCTAGTTCTATGTCATGTACATGTTGCCACACTCGAGTCGTTTTACGGGGTGTCACCCGACTAATGACTGCCTTTTTCAAGGTATCGTATCCATGCTCTGCTGGTTGGTTTAATATAACCCTCCAAAACTTCATTGTATCTTCACTCGGAATCCTGGCTGAAACTGACGGAATCTTGTTTGATCATACAAAATTCCCTTGTTGAAGACTTCTGCTTCTAGCCAAACAAACCAAAGAAGACGGTCCATCTGTGAAAGGTGAGGGACCACTAGCGCATTAGCAGTGATGAGCGAGCTGTCATCGTACTTGAGTAGCGTTTCAGACATTGGGTAGTGGTCACATTGTTATCAGCTGTCAAGAGCTGCCCATTAAACCGAATTTAGGGAACATATGTGATTATATTTCTAACGTATAGATGAACATAAAAGAACAACCGTTTACCAGTACGCCGAGAGAAGTAACAAACACGCGACTACGCAGTTAAACAAACTCACGAAGACGCGAGAGACGTTTGGAAATTAAGTGCTCACCAATAGTCGGAACCAGTCCAACAGAATAATACTCAGTCAGTACTCACTATCGATAACCGATCGATGGTGAAAAACTAGAACTCAGCGCGTTGACCGCCGTGTATTGCTATCAACCCTGGAAAATAGTGTGCAGAGACGTCAAGCTAGTGAGGCACGGAGCCAGTTGTGGTTTTGACTTCAAGATGGATGTTTAAAAAATGGATAATTTGACGGGGAAAAAGTAGGTAAAAACCGAAATCATCAAAAATGTATCGGAAATCTTATTTATCATAGTTGCTGCAATCCAGGTCTGTAGCAAAGACAGAATGGATCGGTGATAAAATGAGAAAGCTTGCGTCAACACTGACTTCGTAGTCATCCAATCAGTCGATTGGAAAAATGAACAAAACGCGGCAACACTGAAGGAGAGTTGCAACGGTAACCGATTGGCGCAAAAGGTATGCCCACAAATAAAACGCTACGTATCTATGAAAGGGGTACGACTCACTAGCAAGTCCAGGTCCACTGAACTGAGTAGACCACCACTCAAGAGGGGCGAAGCCCCTGGGATTAGATTCACAGAACGACCGACGGACAATTCCACACGCGGCTTGCAAAGGCGGACGCTGGGTGTCGGGAGATAGACAGATACGCAGAGCTAAAATATTTCACCGTGCATTTGCTTTATTGGCCCAAAAATCCACACAAAAGAAGGAGATTGAGATAATGCATGGTAACTCCCGTTTATTCTTGTAACCGATCAAATTCAAAAAGTGATGGTGACATTTTCAAACATATATACGGACGAAGTTACCGAAAGGGCACATAAGAAACGCACAAAAATGAGATAAAAAAGTAACTAGGAAATGTGGACACCACAGTTTCTAGCGTGTCAAGATACGACAAAACTCAGAATTGGGGAGTATTTTTTGAGTAGATCTCTAGAAAACGAACCACTTTCGAGGAAAATAGAATCTACGTAAAAAAAACCTGTGGAGGTGTGTCCTGATTGATGCTTTTTAACAGTAATACGGGTGTTCGGAAAGATGACCGTGTGTTCGTTTGTGGCAAATCAGTCAGCGGTTCCAGCTTGTCGCAACAATTACGTATAAAGCGACAACAATAATAGGCAATCCCCCGAAATTTGCGTGGGCTTTTAATATGCGGAGGAGTGAATAATCCAAAATCGCGTTGGTTTTCTCTGGCAATGTTCCGATGCCGTCTTTGTCGTTGCTTTGATCTAGAAAGTCAATATGAGGAACACCAAAGACTATTTGGTTGTGTTGATGGTAACCCCACAGTGAGTTAAACGTTCAAACATATTTCAAATGAAAGAGATGGTCATACTCGTTGTTGCTGGCAACGAGTTCGTCATTAACGCAAACGAATACAAAGTGCGGTTTTCGTAGAACTCGGTCCATGAAACGTTGAAATGCTTGGGCAAAACTTCTGGAGCCGAACGTGATACAAACAAATTCGAATAGGTCAATCGTGGTTGTGATAGCTGGGTTGGCGGTGTCATCGTGAGCCACAGGAAGTTGATGATATGCCTTGACAAGATATATTTTGGAAAAGAGCTCTTTCCCTGAAAGGCCAATGAAAAAGTAATGAATACGCGGAATGGGATAAGTATCCGGTACAGTGGCGTTGTTCAGGACGCGGCAATCACCGCATGGTCTGCGATCTTCTGTAGTCTTCTCGGGGACCATGCACAAAGGTGATGACCATAGGCTCTTTGAGGGAATAACAATTCCCAGACGTAGCACTTTCGCAAATTCCGACATGGCGATCTTCAGCTTTTCAGGAGGCATCCGGCATGGGAACGTGAACTTTTGTGGTACCTTGGTGACGATGTGATGGGTGTCCTCACGTATCGGCGCTTTGATACCAGGTGTAGGTGGATGGACCTCCGGAAATTGTTCCAACAGCATTGTGTAATGGTGAGCCTCCGGTAAAGTCGTTCGAAGTCCAGTCGAGACTATGGTGGTCGCCTCCCCTCGAACGCAGGAGGTAATGTTGCTGTCCACAAGTTTCCTGTAGTTGAGGTCAACATTCAGGCCGCATTTCGTGAGAAACTCAACACCGATAATTGGGTGTTTTACAACGGAAACTTCAGCGCAGACCAGGATCGACCGTCAAGAGATGTTGGCCGTAGGTAGCAATTCTGGAACCGGTGGCCACCAGTCGGGTGTGCTCCGTGGGTTTGAGATCACGTTTAGTCTTTTCTAGAGGTATTCCGCTGAACTCTGCAAAGGTGTCGGTTGGAAACCGAAGTCCGGTGGTGTTACCGTCGACTTAGAAAAGACGCCTGCTGAAGTGGTCTTCTGTAGCTGTCGCCACTACTGGCTGGAATTGGACTGACATATGCACACGGCTGTGTACAGTTGTGGGCGTTGTCACTAAGGCCCCGATAATAGTAACAAATTTTACAAATTTAGGCTCCAGATGAACGAGGTCGCCGGCGAGAACGTGGAGGAGTGCGCGAGGGGTCATGACCTTCCATGAGGCCTCCAGCTAAGTGAGTGTTGGCTGAAACACCTGACACTGGGAGTCATCAAGCGTATCTTGTGTTGGATTAGCGCGAGGTAAAGGACCACGTACATGGTTGATGGAAGGTTTGAAACATCGCTGGTGAACACTGCCCGTCGTCCCAGCCAACTTTTCCAGTTGTGTTTCGGGATCATGTTCAGACAGAATGACTGAGGTATTAAGCGAGAGACAGTTGGTCAACAGCTGTCTGAGGATGGGTTCACCTCTGCCGCTTTTACCGACCATGCGGCGGAGAAACTGAGAGGGGGTGCGATCACCCAACTTGACACCGGAAAGTAATTGTTGGAGCTTGGGCTCGTCCCTCACCGTGGTAAACTTTAAAACGGCTATCTTGAGCTTATCATATGGGGGCACATGGTGGAGTCTATCAGTTACCTTTGAAACGATGTCAGTGAGCAACTGTGTAGTCACATAAGTAAACACGGTTGCCCGTGAATTAACCTCACGAAATCGGAAAAATGCCTCTACTTAAGTGAACGGAACGCATGGATTCTACAACACGTAAATAATTTAAGATTACTGGTTTTTTGGGAGGATAGACCAGTGTCATATTCGGAAATCACTGCAAAATATTTGGATTTCTGGGCTCACCTGTAACGAAACCAGGAAGGACGTATATGTACGACCGACAAAGTGTAAGAATTCGAGCTCACCAATTTATATAGCGGATCTAAACACTATATGAAATTTGAGTACGATCACAAAGTCAAAACGTGATGAAAGTAAAAATAACCTGCTTCAAATAGTCAGTAAAATGTGTTTTGGTTTAGAGTTCTGCAACACTGAATGAGGTATCCAACAGATGCGATCCGTCCTGTTGCTTCCGAAGGATTTTGAGGTCACAACAGAGATGCGTAGGAAGCCAGTTTCCTGTATGCGAAAGCTGTTGACCTTGAACCTCCGTCTGCTATGGTTTTGACCAATAACAGACCACTGTATACACTGATTTGATGTATGAACATAATTCGCTTAAATATTTCTGATGTTCACTGCAGTTATATAAGGCAGGTGACCAAAACATAGGAAACAGTACCACCGTTTTGCACAACCGATCTCCCGACCTGGTTATTTAAATTCGTAACTGGAGAAGGATACTTTATACGACAGGGATAATTTTGACGACGGATAAATACTGAGATGGAATGAAATAAACAACTGATTCTGTCAATCTTTAACCTTCCAAAAATCCATGAACAAGCGACGCGGTACGCACAGCAAACGCACAACTCAGTCTTTAGAAACAACTTTTTGTACTATTACTGATTCATTGGGTGGTATAAGCACCGAGCGTAAATGTGAATCTTAAAAGGGTGAAAATTGCGGAGAACAATGAAAATTATGGAGCAAACGATTTTATTTAAAATATGTTAAAGTACTCTACGGCTGCACGTTAGCTACCTTTATGTGTCTATCCCCTACCCCTAGAATGGGTTTTCTTACCATCCCATCCCATCGACCCTGTGCCCTCATTTTCGAAGTTTCTTCTTTGAACTACAAAGCACCCAGGAAAGCTTATGGAAGAACCTCCGGTGTTGCAACACTTACAGACCTGGGATAACGTCCAAGAGAGTTGAGCGAGACAACGTTCATCCAGCTGCTGGATGGATTCAGGTTAGTATATGGTGCAAAGTCTGAAGGTCTTCATACATTTTTCTAGATGCGTCGTGGTTTAATACGGAAACTTCCAAAACTTCTCCCAGCCGTCCCGCCCATTGAGAAATAACAGACGTTTTACAAGCGGCTGCCGGACGATCGGTATAAATGCAGAGTGTGCATGAACGATATCGTGAAATCCACTGCAGACGGGCGGCCGCAATTTCGGTCCAGTGAGCTGACAGTGTGTGGTGGACTGTCAGGCAGGTGGTGCGAGCATTCCAACTCCCGGTGAAATATCTCGACATAGAGGAAGGTGCGTTCAAAAACCAACCGCGAGTGGATGGAGGACGGCGTGAGCGACCGGATGAGTCATCTTTCGACCGGATCGGACCAACGGGCGAGACGTTGCATCCGAAATAAAATGGATGACCAAATTGAAGGCGTGATTATTCCAACACTCTCAGGAATATCTCTACACGGCTGTGGACTACGGTCAAAGCCCACAGTAGGCAGACGGAGGACAACACGAGCGATCGGATAAGCCATCGCTCGAAGAAATCGGATCATTGAACGAGGACTAGCGGGCGGAAAACTCCCGGATGGAAGGCGTAAATCACACGCCTAAACGGGGTAGAAGTGCACACTACGTGCGAGCGGAAACCGGGGGGTGTTGTGGACTGGAATTGTGATTCAAAATCGCGAGCGCACGTGTGGCGTGGGAACTAGCGAGTTGGACGATGAAGATTGTGCTTTGTTGAACGCCTTTTCGCTACAATTGTGGTTTTGGTTGTTGACCACAGATATCGCCGTCTTTGAAGAGGTGAATGTCAGATATTTTCTATTTAGAAATTGTTCTGACATGAATCGCATTGTCTCCCGTACCGGTCACCTATTCAACGCAACGTTATCTGTACGATTACTTTTATGCGGGTATGAGCAACATGGGGAGACCAGAAGTGTCTGGTGGTCGCCTATAAGACGGTCGAAGATGGCGGTTAAGAGCTCGATAGCTCGCTAAGTGCTGATTTGGTCTTTCCGATCGTGCCGTTCTATTGAGTGGTGCATCGCTTCCACGAAGTTATTGTATCACCTGTTAAATGTGGGAACCTTCGGACTCCGGCAGTTGGCCTATTTTTTGGATCCAGTAATGGACCCAGCTTTCGGGTAACCAGTATGGAATGAGGAGTCGACGTTTCGCGTATTGGCTGGCGCTGCAGCTTACCTCCAGCGGTTACGCGTGAGCAAAGCGCCTCAAATCACGTGTTGACACTAACTGGAGGTCTGCCCACGTCTGTTCTTCAAAGTTTGTACTGGGCACAGAAGTTAATGGACGTGAAGCAGCTCTTGCGCGATTGCAGCTTGTATAGCCACACTGTTGTCCGTTATCGTTGTCCTTATCTCGGACGGAGGTGTTGAACTGCTGGAAAAAACGTCCGTGGATACTGTCGTCTCATTTACGAGCCGGCTGAAACTGGTCGGCAAACCTAACCAGTAGCCTTTAAGTCAACTCAAACGACCTAGCTCTATCGTTCCTCACAAGGCTCATACGTGGCATCTTTCTTGATTACGGCGGAGTAGCGCTGACATAATTCTATCGCCCACTATTCATGAGACTGAAATGTGTATGACAATTTTGTTCATCTTTGGTTTAATAGCACTTACCGGCTATGTTCAGTTGAGCGTGCAAACAACCTAGGAAGCCAACCGTGTTTTTATTAACAGCTGCGTGCGCGAATCGCACAAATTGTCGTGTCTAAATGGTGACATATTTATTGTGTGGTGTTAAACGAAACAGTACCGTTGAGCAACACTCCTCAAATTGCGTTGATTTTTCCAGGGATGGAATACGCCCTGGTGCTCCAAATTTTCCGGCAAGGATGCCACATAGATGATTGCATAGCATGGCCAATCTTGTGGCGCGTAATCTCCGTTGATGATGAAGTTGACGGCTGCGCGGCTGCTGTCTCTCGAACATCAGAGAATGAGCTCGAAATTTGTCCCTTGCGGACGCGTGCGTGAACGCGCCCCTTATGTTCACCGGAAGCAGGTCCGGTTGGTGGGATGCAGTTGGAAGCGTCGGACTGGAGCCGGAAGCGACCAAGCTCCGCACTAAATGTCCCCAACTCTCACAATTGAGGGCGAGACGCGACACTACCAAAATGCTCTCAAAAAAAGTCCACAGACCAACAATATTCAGGCCTATGGCTTATGTTCGGAGGAAGCGACATCCTAACGTACACTTCACTTACTACGAGTACAAACCGATGGAATAAAAGCATAGGGTCGACAGGATGGGATGAAGAGAAAACCATGCCATGGGGGTAGACAAATAATCAGCTAACGTGCGGTTGTAGAGTGCATGTGTCCAAAGACAACAACTTTGAGTTACCTTCCTGACAACTGGAATTATTTCCGAAAAGCGCCAGTCATGACGCACCTCCTCAGTTTTTGTTGCGAAGAGCCTATTTCTGGCAAAACCTCTTCCGAGTCTTACTTTTGTATTTTTGCGTCACAACAAGCCGAGAATTAGTCGTGGCGCACGTTTTTCCATTGCCCTCCGATTGGTCCAATCATTCTTCTACGGTTGTTCTATCACAAAATTGTAAGGCTGGGAAAGTGGGCTCGACGAAATAGATCTTTATTGGTCACCGCGCATGAACAACTGCTAACTGACTATAACGGATAAAACTCTATGGTACACTGAAAGAAACGTTCGCCAGAACGTCATAGTCATGACTGAGGTAACACATACCCGCCCTCATTGACTTAACATAAACACTCCATGCACAGTTTCCAGATAGATTCTCAATGATAACTCAGAAGTCGATAGGAAAAAGCTGAAGCTGTTTCAATCGAAGAAAAGACAACTATTCACGTTTCTAAGTATTTTTTCGTGAAACAGTGGGGGGAATGCAATGGCACAACATCTGGAAAAGAATTTCCGGGACAATGCCCTGTATAGATTTGCTGATTCATGAACCGGGAAAATTCGTCCCCATCGTTTGTATTCTCAGCTTTTCCCACTAACCCGACACTTATTCCCATTACCTCACCCATCCGGTTTAGTTTTATTGAACTGACTTGTCATTAAATGTCCGCAGCGCGGGTAACCATTCTTGTCCTGTGTAGTAGCATGAAGTGTGCCGCCACTCTGTCTGACAATATATATACTCCCTACCGCTTCCTTCCGGGTTCTCAAACGAGGGGCTGACCGCGTTCAGACACGGGGCTGAGGAAGGTAACCAACCAGAGCCCGAGGTCGGCGGTCAGTGAGCATGAGGCCACTTCTGACCGGTGGTTTGCTTCCGGACCGTGAAGTCCCCTATATATATGGACAAACACATGGTGTGAACTGAGTCTCCTTCGATATCTGTGTTCTGTTAATACGCGTTTCTCGTTGACTTTTGACTTTTCTCTTTTTGTGTGAGGTAGACATATTTGTGCTTTGATTACGAATGTTGAACTTTGTATGTGTTGTCTTTCGTGTCTGACTAGCTGAAAAATTACACCTAAACTACTTACGCGGGAGCTCACCTTTGACTTTACCGGTCCTATTGAGAATCATCGATTTTACTGAACGAGACGTTCGTCTCGAGAGGCTAAGGTTTGACTTTTGTAATTATTGATGCATTTCTTTAATAGTAGCGTACGAATTTTTGGATCCAATCCCGCTTACAGTTTGGGGACCCATTTCTGTGGTACGGGTAATTCAACGCCTAGACGTGGATCGCTACACACTGTAACTAGTTCATTTTGGTAATGTGCAAACCGCGCGAACAGTATACATAAACTAGATCATGGCGTCCAAGGAGATGTTATCCGCTGGATTACGCCTGTCTCAATAACAAGACTTCCAGGGGAAAGACAGGATCGAGCCTTTCTTCGCCCTCTCCGATCTTTGCTGGTGTTCCTCAAGGATTCGCACTCGGTCCGCCGCCGCTTCTTACATGGTTCATTAACTTTCCTGACCTTATCTCTAACAACACTCACCTTTATTGTGATAATTCAAGTACTTCGAATTTTTGTGATTCCAGTGCATTACAGAATGGTCTTGACGGTATTAAGTGCCGGTCGGATGACTGAAATATCCATCTAAATGACAGTTAGTGTGTATACGTATCGATCGAAAGAGGATCCTGGAACCTGTTCTTGATACACGGTGCAAAAAGCTTAATAAATATCGTGAAACTTGACCTTGAAAAGACCTAGGGAGTCGGCCCTCGACCAAGTTGATCCTTCCTCATCACCATCAGATGGCCGCCAAAATAGGATTCAGCAATTTTAAGAAGAATAAGATTAGCCTTTTCCCACATAGATGCATGCATCCCAATCGCCTCGCAAAGTTTATATAAGAGCACTGCTTGAAAATGCCAATCAAGTCGATGTTTCACACATGGGAATAATCTAGATACTGCCTATCGACATTGATTGCAGAAAGGCTGAGCATGGTTCGGAGAATCATTCTACGTCCACCATAAATATTCAACACCACAGCCTCCGCTATACTCTTCACTTGATACAAATTAATTATTATGAAGAGAGCGGCGTGTGCGGCTGTATGAATCAGTATTCACTGATTAGCAATGGACGGTTTTGGCCTCCTTATAGATTGAACAACATGCACAGTTGATAACGGCTGTCACATTCTCATATCTTTCAAAGTCGGCCCCTTTTGAAAAGAAGCACCAGACCCAAGTTTATTTTTTGTTAGATCTCGTCAGTAATGCAGGGCGTTGCCACGGCCAGAAACAGAAGTCGGCCAATGCTTTCATAAGGCAATCGTGCTGACCACCACGCCAATGACCTCGCATTCGACACGACCGCATTATCATTTATAAATGCCCAATTACTTTCGCCCGTCAGTAGTGAGCATGTAATCCGATCGCCTCAAAAACAGGCACAGTCACTGTCCTGTTAACTCCTGTCAATTAGAAAATATTGATAAAGGCCAACACTGAAGGCTTTCGCACGATAGATGTTAAGAAATATGTTTTTGTGTAACTGATGGTAAGAGAGCACTAAACATAGAAAAATAGTAAACTGCAATCCAAGAGCGTCAAACTTATGCTCATAACTTCAGGCTGATTGTGAAAGCGTTACATCCTTCGAAAGAGTATTCCAGTGGTCCATGACGCGCAGAAGTAGACGGGATTTCGACTCTATTTGGTCAAACCGAGGTTTGTTTAACTTCAGAGTGTGTGCATGGAAAGCCTGTGGCCGTGCCAAAATGAAAGCCCCAGAGATCAGGACCAATGCGACCGGTTTATATGCAGCAGATGAACATCGGGCCACCTCAGCTCCGTCGATGAAACAGCATATACATGTTCAGTCTCTCAAGTCTTCGTGATTATGGCATGCCTCTCAAACCCCACAGCGGGCCAGTGCTCATACTCATTAACCTCTGCAGTGATGCCCCATCAACCACTGAACAGAGTGAGTTTGAGGTTGGACATCACGAAAGCAACAAGCAGTCTACGGAACAATCGCAGCACCGGCATCTCGAGGGCTGGACGAGCCATCCATAACACGCGGTAACCTTCGCTGATAACCTGATGCCCATCAGTGTTGGTCATAAGGCCACCGGAGAATGAAGCCGAAGCCTGCTTGCTGATCCATAGCAAGCAGCTCCGTTTCTCCCAAACGCACCTGTGGGTGTGGCAGCAGCTACATCACCAATGTGTCATACAGTGTACGTTCCAAATTTTGCTGGTAGCAGTCATTACGTTGACCATCACAGACGATAGTTCAGAGGCCTGCAACTCTCCCAAACTATCCGCGATATATCACATCTTGCGGTCGTCCGCAAACATCACTGAAGGCGCTTTCAGCAGGAACGCAAAGTCCTTGACTTGACGTAAGGGAAGGGAGGTCCCACAACCGAGCCCTGCGGCGCCGCAACTATCACCGTGTATCGAGGAGAAATATCAGTTCATCCACGGACATACTGCTACCTACCACGTAGGAACGCATGTATACGACGTGAAGAAACCCAAGAAACACTCCGAATTAGCGGAAGCAGCGGAAGCTGCCTCCGTTTTACGCCGTAAAGTGGTGACCCTGAGAAGCTACTTGCAAGCAACTCGATCTACTCTGTAAACCTCCAAAATGGTAATCAGTGGAGCACCGACGTATGCCGTTCGAGCGCTAACCTGTTTTATATCGCCTTCCCGCCAACTTGGCCTGACTGTGGGGGCGTTTGGGTGACCCACCTAACGGTTGAGATTGGTACGTAGAATACAGAACTGAACAAAATGTGGCTGCGCAATTTCTGCTAAGAAGGCTCCATAGAGTCTTCCTCCTTGATCCGGCATGATAGAAGAACTGCAGCTGCCCTTGTGCCTTCAAATTCTACCACCCGGATGCTAAGAGAATGACGATGAGCACCGCTCATGTACCGAGTAGCACGACACCAAAGTAACACGACCATATGATCGCTTTGACCTAGTAGCAGTTGGTTAACCCAACAGTAAACAAGTTAGGTCGATTTCACGAAGACCATATTTATTGTTGTGGGAGTCTGGTCTATCTTAAATATTATTGGCTGATCAAAATTCACCCCAGGAGTGTTTAAAGAGTGAGATCTAGCAGATCGCTTGCACAGCTTCTTGTTACAGCTGGCCAAAAAGGATTGCAAACACAGCCCTGACACTTTGACGTACCCTAGGATCAGACTTTTAATAATAATAATAATGATAATAATAATAATGGTATATTTCCCAAAGTATTTGTGAGAAGTACGCTCAGATGAATGTGATCGGTACATGCACTTTAACGTAATACACAAATGCGAAGCATACACATAATTAGTAATTGTACAATGCACCAATTATATGAATAAAGTACAGAAACCGACATAATAGGAGAAATTCCAGCCCATGAAGAAGCATTTAGGACATTGCCTTTTAAAAAGACAATTCTCAAAAAATGCGATTAGCTACATCAATTTCTCGTTTCAAAAAATAAACACCAGCCTAATCGTCAAGGTCGTGCCGGAAATCGGTTATTTGGGGATAGAGGAAATGAACAATCGGAGAACCTCACCACTATTTGATGTAGATAGGTATATAAAATTAAGCGGAAAGGGTTTTTTACACGCGGGGAGGTAGAAAAACCTATATTCTTGGGGAGAAATGGACGGTCTTCTGGGCTTGACCTTGTTATTTCCTCAACATCGATGGGATTTCGCACACCTCGCAAATTGTCCAAAAAATACGCTATTGTGATCGCCCGGACGTTTCTGAATGTTTTCTGGCATTGGATATAATCGTGGGATCAGGAATAAAAAGCAAACTTACGTGAAAAACGGGAGCACGCAAACTGATCAGACGAATAAGGACAAATAATGCGTTGTGTGAATTGCTGGCCAAGCCTTTCATGTAAAATCTGTAATTTTGTGTTAGTTGGTAAAATATATATATCGCTAGAAAACAGTTATTATCGTACAACGCGAAATGAAATCGACTAAAAACTTTTCCTAGCATATGAGTTAGGCCGAATTCCTATGTCGATTTGGTGTACGCGGCTGGCATATAGAATGGAAAGAATGTTTAACAAAACCGGACGACTACCAGGTGGCACATTTGGATAAGAGGAGGCACAGATGGTGGCGCGTGATTTGTAAGTAATCATATAAGACAAACAGGCTAAGTTATGTATATTTTTCTTGAACAGTTTTAGCGTGTACAGCTTCTGCATAGTGATCAATAACTACACACAGCTGGTTATAATGAAGTATGGAGTGAGAGCTTACCAGAATGGTTTGGTTATTACTAACGGAGAGTGTTGATTTTGTTAAGCTGTGTTGTATTATTTTGAGATTGCTGTGCCTTGTTTGATCAGTGTTGAAGGGTGGCCCTATCTTTTTTCATTTTTCTAAGAATAAACAGTACCAACCATTTTTATTCTTACACCAACTACTATAACCGTTTCTTTTACTCTTATTCCGTCTGACCCCTGTACATTTCTAAATGCCAAAATAAGACATTCTTCTTCCATGTTCTTTCTTGAGTAGCTTATAATTCTTACCATTTCTCGATGCGTGAACAGTCACTTCGCTTCAACCCGACCAATTACCATTTGTTTGAGTGAACTCAATTCCGTTTCATCATCCCCCATTGCTGAGCGGTGCCTGGTTGTCAGAGTTCTTGTACCGGCACATTCTTTGTTTGATTTGCGAAGATATTTCACATTCGAGGTGTGATATTCAATTTTCATGTACATTGATTCAATTAGTACCGTATCAAATCCAGTTTTCACGAGCGTCTTCCCATTAGCAGTTTCGAAGATAGATTATCTTCTTTGCCGTTGAATATTGAGAAAGGCATTTTTGGATTAACCGATTACGCGCAACTCGTTGTGAACCTTGAATTGTTAGCGAACGATTCAATAGAGAGTGTATATTAACATCATATGTTGACCACAGGCATGTTTCGTTGTTTGATTGCTAGTTTTAGACAAAACTATGTGCATTATCTATTCTACTGGAGTCACTTATAAGCTCCGAAATCTGGATAGATACTACCGGTGGCAAAATTGGTAACTTTGATCAGGTTGAAGTGTATGTGGCGTTGTATCATGTGATACGCGGTTTCCCTTCAAACGTTATCAATTTTGTCTTCAAACATATCGATTATGAAACTTTATTAACCTCCTAATACTTGGAACCTCATGTGCCTTCCAGACAGCACCCCAGAGCCACAACCCCATCACTTATGTTTGAGCGCGCTGACGTCTATGTTCGGCAGTCAACCCACGTGCGCCTCACCATCACGACTTTAGGGAGTGAGGCGAAAATAAGATGGAAGTTTTGGAATGCATTCATTAAATATACTTCACTGTCTCTAATATTCCGACGACTTTTCACAGCCATGCTTTCCGTTCTGCTTCAGTATAAGTCCTCTTCTTGCTGTATGTGCATGTTTAAAGGTAAATGTTACGTAACGTCAGAGGTGTGCATTACTTACGGTAGCCAGTGACGTCCGTAGCATCATTTGGCAATGCGTCATGTTGGGTTCGCTTGCGTTTGTAAACAACAGGAAACTCATCGCCAGACGTAACCGGGTCATCAGTAATTACTGTCGCTTGTCGGGGTCTTCTTTTAGGTTTAAACACCGGAGGTGGTTAACGAGAAGGGTTACGCGCAGGAAAGACAACACATGACATGAACTGAGGTTTCAATGGGTTTATCATGTGTTTTTGACGTCGTTTTGTTTAATAGGGCCGGTGTTTAAAGTAGAATAAGTTTTTCATGGTACGCAACAGTTACTAATGGATAATGGGAGGGCTTGCGTCGGGATAGAACGGACGATGTGATGTGGGGTTATAATAAGGTTTTATAAGTTGAACAAGTGGGATTTTTTTAAAACAGTTTTCTGTGGAGAGTTTTTGTATGTTGGCCAAGTAAGCGGTCAATACCGACTATCGTTAATAATAGCCTGATTGATTACCAAGGTGTACAAGTTATAACGAACGGACATATATGAGTGTGGAAAAGTGTATATGTGGTATATATTCCTTTTTCATGTTCTATGTACAACTCTGTATGAGTAACGCACATGCAAAAAATGATGCGGTTTCATGGATGCGTTGTGAATCAAATGTTGGATGGGGTGTCGATAAACGGTGGATACGGAGTAAACGGTTCCAGGCAAGCTGTTTCAAATGGGACTCTGACAGTAGAGATAGGTACATACGTTTATCCTGCTGACGGCCAAATATTATCCGGACCACATTCAAGAAGTCCTCCAGAAGATACACAAAATTTGAAGACGTACATTATGTTTCACGATGTAAGGAAGCTGTCCAGGCTCATTTGAAAAAGGTTGGATGCTGTTACTGGCTCCGATTTCAGTCGGAAATATATTCCAAATATAGGAACATTTTACAACAAAGAAGCTGGCTTGTATCTTTTTCCGAGCTAACAGGGTCGGCAAAGTGGAGCCCTTATTTCTGAGACTATATGATGAGCTGGGTTGGAAAAGAACGGCGAAAGCTTTGGTGATAGCTTCCGAGTGTATCAATTTATACGGAAGTGTAAGATTCAACTTTACTCTTCGTAACCAAAGTGGATCAAAACCAAATGTTTGACAACGCTCACTGAAGGTGAGTGACGATGAATATATTATTGAACTTTTAGTAAATAAGCGTTGGAGATTTTCTAAAATAAACCTATCAGATTTGCGTAGATGACGGTAAATGAAGGTGCGATACTCAAGTTGAGGTCGAGCACACATTTTGTAAACAGCCAGCCTTGCATCTGGTAGACCGAATGCCTTTTTGATACAGCCTATTGTTGTCTTAGTTTTTGCTACCTGAAGGCGTACTTGTTCAGAGAAATTGAAGGAGCTTAAACACCATATTTCTTGATCTCGAACGGGTGTGGCGGTGTCAGTATGATGACCGAATGACAATTAGCGCGCACATATGTCGCTAGGTGGAGACTCTGTTGATGTCCTTGTGGTTCATGGTGCGTCCGGCGAGGTGGATATCATGAAAACTGATCTGAGGAAAGATCTGGGCGTCCGATTGTCGTCTAACCTATCTTTCGAGCATCACCACAAAATATCGGCGAGAAAAGGATTTACTGCTTGTAGGATGATTAAGTGCACTTTCCCATGCGTACTCAAGGAGGCGTTTCGAACGCTTTACTGGGTTTATATGAGATCGCTGCTCGAGTATGCTGATTAAATCGTTTACACCGGCCTGAAGAAAGACATACTAACTATTGAGCGCGTTCAGGTGTGACTACCAAACTAGCCACGGGTTCAAGAAGTGTCGCGTACCAGTCCCGACTTAAAATTCTTGATCTGCGATTAATTAAAATTCGATGACCGCGGTGATTTAGTTCTCACATATGTCTTCTCTAGAGTAGGTGTTGGACAATTAGTTATCATAACGAATGGCGACGGCCGACCAGGACATAGCAGGAAGCATCGCAAGCTCCATCCTCCGACTTTCCTTAGGCAGCGGTTCTTTTCCTACAGTCTTCCTTCTGAGAGCGTAAGCAATGCATCTGCTGATCTCTTTGAAGCGTCGATCGCTTCGCATTTATCAAAACTTCCGTTCTTCCAGTAACCTTAGTTTGTTCTTGGTAGTTGCTGTAATTCTCAAGTGCAATGCAATACCCCGTTTTCAAAGATTACCTTTCAGATCAACGGACTTCTGTTTGACACCTATTGGATCCAGAAACTTCGGCCTCTGCCTCGAACCCGTGTATCAATCGTTGAATCGCTGAACAATGCGTCGTTTTTGTTCGGTTTTCAAACAGGCGCCATCAACATTCTCAACTAATCAGAGTAATTTCTACCGCCGCTGGGAGCGTGCTTCAGGTTGGTGTGTATATCCCCAGAGAACAGTGCCTCCAAAAGAAGCTTGGCTCGCCGAGCTTCCTGAAATCTTTGAGCGCGACGGAATATTTGAACCTTCCGTGCAACATTTTCCGGAAATTCAATGAAATGATAGTTTTAGCAAGAATAGATATGATGGGATAAATAATCCCGTTAAGTAAATGAATAAAACATGACAACTTTTACTTTGTCTCGCAAATAGTGTTTGTGCTTGTCTGAACGACACGTGAGGGTACATTCATAGTTGCACAGACGTCCGCGTGCTCAGCAGCCCATATGATTAGGCAGATACGTACAAAAATGTAGAAAAACTTACATAAACACATAACATATATATATCCGAGTGTGGCATATGTCGTCAAGTGGTACGTATCTATCCGTGAGTCCACATGAACTGATATATATATATA